>NIPQ01108048.1:0-13785 GCA_002806875.1 Lepidotrigona ventralis hoosana | reverse complement strand
TCTTTTCAAATTTAAAAAAAAAAAAAAAAAAAAAAGGAAAAGGTAATAAATCTTACCTTACTCAACGTGTTAGAAAACCACGAAACCGCAAAATCGCTCCATTAAATTGTTCTTTTAAATTCTCCGCTCGTCTCGCGATCCGTAGAATCTTTTCGTCGTAGTTTTTTTTCCACGATCTATCGGACCTTGGGCGAGGCGAAGCGGCTTCTGGTGGAGGACCATGTCAGCCACCATGCAGTCATCGTGGCCGCTGCAACCCCCGTCATTTCGCTATCCGCTCGTTTCGGTAGAATTTGCATTCGAGGAACGCGAAATTGGGCGGTGCAAAGATATAGAGCTAATGCTCGCGGGGCGGACCACCGCGCCGTGTAAACACAGGGTAGTCGATGCCTTTCTGGCTTCATCATCTTCGCCCCGTTGCATACACGCCGCCGCGTTTGATTTTCCAGCACACCGATCGGTTGCTGCTGCGCCCCGCGAGAATTGTAGGATCGCGAGATATGCGAAATTACGAGCTCGTTTCAAGCTCTTTGCCAGGGAACTAGTACGCGTTATACTTTGCTACCTTCAACTGAGACGTAGGTACGCCTCACTTTGTTCGCTCCTTTCGTGTTCTCGAAGATGCTCGTTTTACCTTCGAAACATTGTACTTCCCATCGTGCTCATCACGTGCGATTCTGGACTTTAAAATTCGAACCTGTAGTCTAGGATCCTGAAGATCCACGTTGTATTAGCATAGCATTTCATTCAATGCTGTAATAAAAATCTCGTTCTTGTATCCTCGATTGATACTTTCCATTCCGTTCTTCAATCGCATCTGCCATGATTATTTGGCCGTAGAATTTAATGTAAATTTCAAATGAGTTTTACGTTTAATTCAACATCTTTCAAATGAAATTAGGCGATCGTAAGTACCAGTAGCAAGAATTTTTATAGTAATAATTTCCGTAGTTTCGAAACTTTCGAATCATTGTCCGATCGATTATATTTCCTTTTTTTCTTTTTTTTTTTAAATACCAAATATTTTAATACTTGCGAACACCACGTGTATATCTCTCGTACGTTAAAAAGAAACCAAAAATATTCGCAAGAGTCTCTTCTTTCTTTTTTTTTAGTTTGCGTTACTTTGCTGGAATATCTCTCGGCGATTGTAAATTTTCGCTCCGTTAATTAGAGAAGTCCGAGGATACCTTTATATTTCGCGTAAAAAGAAGAAAATCCGCGAAAATTGCCAATTACGGTGCAAAATTTTTTTTTTTTTTTTTTAAAAGGCATCGGCTAGTACGTAGAAAAAAGGAAATCACGGTCGTTCTGGCAGAAGGATCGCGTGACGTAGATGGTAACCGATCGCAGGATAGGAATTAAATGTTAAGATCGAAATGACAGTGTATTAAAGCGTTTTACGATAAACATTCGGTTGCCGGTTTAACGAAGACGCTTGGGCATCCGCGGCGCACGGTAGGAATTAATTAATGAAAAGCGACGCGGTATAGATTGCCGTGAAATTGCCGGTTCGCCGTCCACCGAAATTCGCGGTAAATAACCAATATTCTTGTCGCGGCCGGAATTTCGAAATAAATATAAACGCGTCGATCAACGTGTCATTTCTCTGCTAATGGACGCGCGATACACACAGTAGCTACGTTAGTATTGCCTGGTTAAAGGCCGATTTGCACGTACTTGGATGGCCGGCTCGCTTGCTTTTGCAATTACGACCGCGTAATAAACACCGAATAACAATTGAAACACATTTTCCGTTTCATTATATATCCTCCTTCGCTCTGGAAAAAAAAAAAGGAAAACGAAAAAAACGACGAGAAAAAGCAGCTCCTTCGAGCGCATAACGTCGAAGATAACGAGTTGGATGGAGATGCTAATGGCGTCCGGTTGCTGTTTTTTCAGTAGCTAATCGTCACACTCTGTATCGAAATTTATTTAATAACCCTTCCGTACGTTCGTACGCCTCTGTCAGGAAGATTGACAGGTTTTCTTTTTTAAAAAAAATAGTAATTCGTATATTTTAAGAATGCTTTCGGAGAAAACTCAAGGGCTGTGTTATTACGATAAAGAGTTGCTTCGTGTTTTTTGGACGAAAAGCGAAGAAGGAAGTAAAGGGAAACAGTTAGGAAAAATTATAGATCGCTTGAATAATTGTAGCAAAATTTCTGTATAATATTTTGCCATTTTATTTACAAGAATGGAAAATCGGTTTTCGTTTTCTACTTGTTCCAATTTGCTGAGTTACGTTTTTAAGAAAAATTAATACGCATATGAAAAATATAAAAAATTGCGTAGTCTTCGTTTTAGTTTCTGTAGTGTCCAATAATTCCAGACTGTCTAACTATTATCTGTTAATACTCATCGTCAGCCATTTTACTCAAACAGCATTGGTTACTGCGACAGAAAGAAAACTAATAAAGAAAAAAAGAATATATCAATAAAATCTAGAAGCTTCAAGTCTTCTCATTCATCAACATTCAGTAATTATACTATAATACACATCTTCGTAAAAACCATGTCTCATCTGCACTCAGCCTTTATTTCGTTGATAATAAAAGCAATTAAGAATTGCTAAAAATAGTATTTATTTCTTATCGAAGATCGGTAAAAAAATCTTGTAATTTTCCTATCTACATCTAACAATTACAAATACGCACCCTCTCAAAAATCATTCACTGCCAATTCTGTTCCCGCCATCTTGCGCGCAACGGAACTATTAGAAAACGTTGAAAATCAACCCAGGTCCGTTATCTACGGTCCGCATCTTCGATTTGATGGCTAGCTTCTGCCAATATGATACGCCAATTTGTCGACTGCACTCGAACACGCGGATGACCATTAGATCTAAACGTGCATCCGAGGATCGAAACGTTCGACCCAGCTTCGAAAAGCCGGTGATCAGAGGGTAAAAATGAAGTCTTCTCTCCCGCGCAGACTTGTCTCCTGGTGATATGCAAATTTCTGCGGCGCATATCGCTGTTACAAATTCGATGGTAGACCGAGGGGGATGAGAGAGTGTGAGAGAGAGAGAGAGAGAGAGAGAGAGATCGGTCCGTAGCTGCAGCGCCGACTCGTAGACGTGTAATCTTTGAAGCTAGCCACTAGGCGGGGTAATAACACGCTCGCGATCACCGCGCCGGTGTATCAAGATGCTAGCCAGCGAAGCTGGCCGTGCACGTAGCGCGAAATCGGTAGCAAGTACCTAACAGGTGAAGAACTTGGAGTGATTCTCTCTTGAGGAGTGCGCGATCCGGGCCCCGGGATCGGCGTGTTAGCGGCGTTTATTTTAACCGTTTCGACCCCCGATACCGATTATTACGATATTACCGTAGGTGTGTCGCAGACCAGTGGAATTGAATGTCGGCCGAAGCTTCGTGGGAGAGATTCGAGATTTGTACAGGAATTGCAAGATCCGTCGGGGATCTTGGAGTGATTAACTGATAGAATTTTTAAGCCTTGAGTGAAGATTACTTTTACACAGATAAATGTAAATAGAGTTTAGACTGAAGGGTTTTTATATTTTGCTTCGAATCGCAAGTTTTCGAACATGTATCTAATATAACATTACGCGTATTCTGACTGTAATCGAATTTAATTAAGACGTTTCTGGCGATCACAATGAATGAATGAATCGAATCTGACTTTCGATCGTTTAACAAATAGCAACCCAGTCGTCTATTTTTGTAATAATAATCTGGCCGCCTCGATTTTAATTAACCGATATAAACGCATTTTATGCAATAGACAACTTTTGGTCGAATACGATCTTTATATTGTATCTCCACGATCTTCTTGTATCTACCATCATCGTGCGGGCTCACAGTTAATGCATCGATCAGTTTCCTTCGATCAATTATCGTGTCCTGGCGTGTAAGCATAATTACATTTCTCGCGGATCAATTACACGCCAATAGCTCGTGTCGCGTAATCAATTATTACTTTCGTTCGATCCGGCGAGTTAATTTAACTCCGGCCTGGTTAACTGGTTTCTATTTATCCAGGCTGTTCAATTTATTTTCATTACCGTTATTTGCTTAAGTATCGATCGGGCGGATCCACGCGAAATGCGGTGATATCGCGTCGCGATCATCGCATACGCGAGCCCGGACAGCCCAGCGGTTTTTTCTTTCGTCTGTAATTTTATTAAATAAATCAAGTCGCTGCCCAGGTTGACGGCGGCGGCTGCCGGAAACGAGCTCGCTCTTGTCCCACCTGCCAGCCGACAGCGCGCCTGAAATTATGCTAATTAATACGGATCGAGCCGGCAAAAACGCGCGGCACTTCGCCCTCGAAAAATTTATACGAACGTTACAAAGGTGCATGATATTGTCCGCGCGCCGTAAGCCGCTTCTTACGATTACGCGATATATCGAAAACATCAATTGGGCGTTTACGCTATTAGAAGGATTCCAAAATTACGAGCGCGCTGTACTCGCTGGACGCGCGAAGGCGAAATGATACGAAGATCCTGTGGTATTTGGTCTCTCGTCAAGTCTCTTTAGGGAAATCTAGTTACAATTTTGTCACTGGGATGCACTCTAGGTAATTGTAATTTAAACGACCAAAAATCGGTGGTTGAATTACTTTTATTTCAATTTTATATCAGAGCAATCAATATTAATTTAAATCACAGGCTTCAGTATAATACTATCGATTGATTATTTTCTATAACATTTTTCTTTCATGTTCGTATTCTTGTCATTTTATTCTTCTTCTTAATCATTTTTTAATAATCAAGATTAATTATCTGCGGGTTATGCAATCACGCGAAAATGCAATAATACGTAGAACGAATTTACGTAAAATATCCAAATGAAATTTTTATTGACTGAAACAAATCTTTGTTTAGATCTTCTTTAGAATTTCTTTATCTATTTTCGTAAAACTATAAAATTTCATAAAGGTTTATAGCCTAGTTATCACTGGCACATACGAACGAAAACGTATACTCACGATTGTTCAATAAAGATCAGTATAAATTATTTCGTAGACCTGTTGACTAGCGTATTTATTACGATCAGCGGTTGTTTAAGACAGGATGGAAAAATATATACCTATATAGATGTATATAGATGTATATATGCCGGTTTATATGAGTGAATAAGCAGGTTCCTTTGTCAGTTCGATGGACTTTCGTGGAAGGATATTAAGATCGACATCGATTCGCGAAGAGAGCGAAATCAATTTATCAGCCTGGCTGACGAATGCGTTTCTGAACGAGGCAACACCCACGCGCCGACCGGCCACCGCGCGATCAATGTTGTCGGCGTAATTAATTCGCTGGTATTACGCACACACCGACTCGCCTACGATTAACAAATCGATTTATTTCGTGTGTGTTCGGCCCCCGACTCCGAGACGCGTGTCTTTGCACAATTGTTCAATCACTGTGTATCACTGTGAAATTTATCGGTGATAGCCGTTGTCACTATCGATCGTCATTTTTGTCAATGAATTAGAAATGAGGTAGAATTAGTCTCGAATTTAACATAGAATAATTAAATTGAGACAGCATTTTGTTTTTAATATGAAGAGCACGTAAAAGAGAGCGACAAATCTTGTTGGATGTTTTCTTCTTTTTATGCGCAGTCGAGCAAGAAAGAAGATTTTCTTGAAGATGGATAATAAATTTACGAACAATGAAAGAAAAAAACATTTTTCAGGCTTTCGATCAAACATGTAGGAATTGTTTACTGAATTTGAAAATTGATTGAAAAGTGCTCTTTGAACGATAATGAAAGAATGACAACGAATGAGAATACCGAGAATGACAAAAATTACTTGAGTAATTCTATAGGAGGATTGTTTGACAGGAAAAGGCGTGAATGAACCAGGAAAATTCATACGTATATTATTCGTTTATTCCAACAGCTTTTGTGATCTAGTAGTCGCCGACCACTTGAAAAATCGGCCGCTTTTAAGAATAATCGGTAGACGCGGTTGCAACATGATAGTCGAGCAGCGGTGTGAGTATGCACCAGTTACGCGACCGATCGAGTGATTTTTCCTTCAGCCGTTCTTCTCTTTTCCTCGAATCTCTGTGCTTTCCATCCGCTTTCCTTCGTTCTTTCATATTCTCATCAATCTTTTGCGCTTAATCGTAATAATTTTTCGTTGATACTCTATAATTCTACAAGTGGCAAGAACAAAAATAATGTGAATTACTTGAATCGTATCCTTCTAAAAAACCATTATTGACATTTTTCTAACGATTACATGAAATGTAATAAAATACATATTACTCGAACAAGCGTAGATTAAAAATTAAAAGAATAATAACAAAATTCGAGTCATTTATGAATTTATGAGTACGACGTGAAACAGTGTTCTATCTTAGTTCGATGTTTTAAGTTGTATTCATAAAAAAAAAAATGAATTTGCAAAAATATTCTAATGGTGCTAATGTCCAAACTCGAGGAATAAAATTGAAAATATTAAGACTGAAGTCGCCCGAAACGTTCGTTCGTAGATTCGATACGTTGCTTCTCGCTGGAGATTTCAATGCCTGGGCGTTCGAATAGACGCGATCGTCCGATTTTTCACAAGCGAAAACCTCGATCCTAATAGTAATCTTCCCTGATAGTTTTCTGAAAATTCATTCGATATAGTGCTCAATTTCCAAGTATCCCTCAACTTTTATTTATAATAAAATTCCAAGTGCATCCACCAACGTACTCCGTTACTTTCGTCAAACGTTTCCGATAAACGAGGTCGTATCTCAAGATCGTTCAAAAGCGAATTGATAGCGATTAAAGAGCGAATAAAATCGATAAAAAAAAAAAAGAAGGAGAGGGTGCTGGAGTGAAACGCTCGTAGCAGGTGTAACGTAAAATGCAACGTGCTAACGGGCACGTTTGGTAGAAGAGAATCCCGCCGAGCAGAGTTTAGGTTCACCGAACGACTCGAATTCCATCGCCGCGGCGCGAGAAAGAGTCGCGTTTCGCGAATCGGAGGAGACGCGCGAGAGTTTACCTTTACCTGGACTCCTCTGGCCTGTTGCAGGAACCAACTGCAATGACTGCTATACGATCTACATACCAGCTAATAGGTGTAGCTAACCGGAAAAAGAGAGTCACTCGACCATTCGATGTCCGTTTGTTTACATAGACGTGAGTGGCGTGTGCATTTTTATAGGGAGGATCGGATATCGGGGCGTCGAGTTAAGTTACCGTCGGCCTTTTTCTCCCCTTTCTATCGTTTCCCCTCTCTCCTATACTTCACTCCCTCCCAATTCCTCTCTCGCTCTCAACCCTTTACTTTTTTTCCTTGCCTTATTTTCTCGCCCATTAGTAATTAATCTGGTTTGGAATTTTGTCTAATAATTTAATATGTATGCACGAAGCTCTGTTCTTGCTGTAATTTTGTTGTTTTTTTTTTTTTTTTTTTCTTTACTGTCTCATTTAACTGACGCCACTGGTGTTTGCAATTTAACCTACAATTTAGTACACAGCATTCTATTCTTGCTCCAATTCTTCTTACATCGTCCTCATTCTTTCTTTCTAAACTATCCATAAATTTCTACGAATATAATTATTAAAATTAATGATTCCAAAATATGGAATCTTTTATTATTGGAAATGCCGCAAAAAATTATTAAGTTAGAAATTTATTTTTTAAAAAGATTACAAAGAAGACTTGGACGTGACGTTGATTTTCCTCGTGGGGAGTAAAAACTTACTCGTGCCTTTGCAAGACGAGAGAGAGAGAGAGAGAGAGAAAGAGAGAAAGAGAGAAAAAAGAGAGGGAGAACGACAGTGATTCCATTAAATACCCGATGATTTTCCAACGAGTGGTCAGAACGTCCGACTTACCGACAAATTATTCAGTCTGGACGTAAGTAGTTTAAATTACATCCTCGATTACGAAGTACAGAGACGCGTGGGACGGCAAAAGTCTGTCACAAAGTGTGCTCTAATCGCGGCACAGTCGCGAACTTTCCAGCCTTTCGGATCTCCCTCTGTCTCGTCCCTTCGCCCTGTTGCATATATCGCGACATGATTGTTCAGCGTCAAACACGCTTATCGATTATTGTTGTTGCAGCGTGCTTGCCGCTGGAAAACAGACACGACGTGCGCTCGGAAGTGTTTATAGTCAAGAAAGTGTAAAGAATTGATCACAGTGTTCTCGTCGCGACATATTTTCTTTTCCCTCCTTGTTTCCCTGGCAAACTTTCCATCGTGGTCGATAAACTTTGATCTCACGAAACTTCGAAAATCAACGGGTCGATTAGCTTTTCTTTCGATTCCAACGAACGTATTCTCAAGTGAAATTGCACGAAAGTATTTCATTGTGTTTCTATTAAAATTGGTTAATTAAGGTTAACTAGACGACGATGCTTTGACATTCAGTTGCTTTCATAAAATATTCGCGCAAAGAATTGATGTTAGTTAAAGTTATCTTTGCGAACTTATTTTTACAACATATTTTCCAAATTATAAATATATGAAAGTTTAATATATATAATAAGTATTAAAAGTTGTACAATTCTAAATTAAATCATAGGCCTAGGGTTTAGAAATTTTTACTAATTACCTCAAAAAATATTCCTTTTCAAAATTCCCCTTCACTCATTATTTTTTGCTAATGCGTGTATAGAATAAAGTTTTCGAATAATTCTTTACAATCAATTTAATTATTACTTATCGATCGTTAAAATGTCACGTACGAAGGATAGAATCGAACAAAGACCACGCTGGTTGAAAATGAAATTGAAGTTGTTCCCACGGAGATGATTTTTGCAATAAGTTTCACTTTGGAATTGGTCGGACGTTTTGGTGCAACGACACTTATGTTTTATGCGTTCGATACAACTAAACGACGCTTTTCATTAAATCGATATGCTGCATTGCGCACATTGTTACACGATTCTCTGCTCTTTATATTATACACAATTATTACACGTCGTTGTATCACTGGGAAGCTATACATCGGTTGCGAATGTTTGCAGTCCTCTTATGACACATTGTCACGAAACATGCGAACCGTACGTACACCATTGTTTGTTACTTCGTTCTTTTTGGTCATCTTCCTCGCGGCTGATTCGCCGTGTTGAAAAATTGCGTTAAGATTACTTATATCCGCCTCCGCGATTTTTTCAACCGTGATTTCTTATTAAACGTATTTCGCCTCGGAAGAAGCATGAAAATAAAGCCGTGGAATATTGCGGTGAAAAGAAATAATGTCGATTATGCAAATCTTAGTCGACGAACAAGTCCAAGTGGAAAGAACAGAAATTCAGAAGATTCCTCGAATCTGAACGAAAGTATTAAGTTTGCCAGAATATTCTGTCGGTAGATGTTTTGTTCTTGTAATTTATAGATTTGTTAGGGTATATAAGAGCATCCACAAATTTTGAAATACGTGTGTATTTTCGTTGTCGGCTGAAAGACCGAAATCATAGAAAAAATGGAGTGATATTTTAAAAAATCCGGTCGATGAATTGTTTTTGGGTAAGAAAAGACGTTCAGTATTAAAAAGCGTAGAGGTAACTAAATGATATTTTAACACTAAACGTACCGGCATTTTACATATACCTATCTTACCATAAGGGGTCATTTGACCCCTTATGAATAAACGTTGATTTTTAGAAAGAAATTCTTAATTCATTAAAGGAAATAATTTGCAACATAACTTCTGATTTCTAATAAAATACTCAAACATATATTTTTATTTAAAGTAAATTTTGAAAAGGGGTCATTTGACCCCGCTTGGTACGTTTAGTGTTAATGATGAGATGTAATAAATGAATTGATAAATAGAATCAAAGTCTTATGAGTATCATATCGAAGACTTCAGTGCGTCTAAACAAAACGATGAAGAATTCCTTTGATTAAATCTGGATAAAGCATATAATTTCTTTCAACGAACAAGTTTCATTATGTCAAAAATGTCAATATTGAACTGAAAAATTCCACAAATCTGGATGAAGTGGTACTCGATTCTCGAGCGAGCGCGCGCTTGTCCGCGAGTTGTTGGCGCCTTACGGCGGAACAGTTTTGGAATTAACCCATTAGCGCTAATGAGGGAATCTGAAGTCAATTAAGCACGCTGTGATAATATGGGACCGATAAGCGAGAAACCAATGAATATGCAAACTATCGCGCGGCCACCTGCCACATGCCTCTCCTTAGAAGCCACGTCTGAGGAACGCGCGTGCACACACGCACGCGGGCGTCGAATTTTCACGGAATTCGTATTATACACGTATTCGGGTGAGATGCGAGTATGTACACGGACGCGGAGGATCGCGATAACTCTTTCTCTTTGTTTCGTTCTTCTCTTTTTTTCTTTCTTTCTTTCTTTCTCTGTTCGCGACTGCAATTTATCTGCGTGGATGCTCGTCTCAACGAAATCATCTTAATGAGGAGATCGGTCGTTTTACGTGTTAGTGANGGTTTTTTTTTTTTTTATTTAGTTTTTTTTTTTTTTTTTTTTATTAGAGGATATCTATAATCAGGATGATTTGTTTTGACAAATTATCTCAATGACGAGAAGTGAACACGATTGGTAGTTTTTGTGTTAGATTGTTTACTTGTGAAGTCTTCTTACTTTTGATGATAGAACGTAAAGTGATGGACATGATGTACGAGTGTTAGAAACGTGCGAAAATTTACGTTACGAAATTTAAAACTTTTTATCCGATACATACGAGTTACGAATGTTCGGGTAGCCCCATTCTTTAAAGTATAGTTCGATTTCTTCAAATTGAAGAAAAAAGTTGTCGAAGAAAGTCAAATTCGACTTTAGTCAAAGTTCTCGCGATATCCAAGATTTAATTCGACATATTTCGATCGTTCTGATCTGACAATCAGTAGATAATCGATCAGACTCATATATCTGGAAACATACTTTGAACGAGTATTGATAATTTTCATAATATAGTTTTTGAAATTTATTTACACGTATAGATAGTCTATGAAATTTATTTACACATGTCATTTTCGGATTGTCCAAGGATGCTTGTAATAAAGAAAATTGGTAAAAATATCAGCAATTTTGATAGTATAAAAAAATTAATTAATTTCATTAGAACAAACATACGTTGCACTTCATATTAAAAGTTTTGCTCTTTTGCAAAATTTAAGTAGGCACGAAAAGGTTAATTGCAATCATGCTACGTGTTAAAGAATGTCGCGTATGAAAGCGTTAAATTTGAATTAGATTTAGATGGCGTTTAAAAAAGTATTTATAATCCAGTTTCACTATATAATTTTCCTATTTTTTTGTTGCAGGTAAGTGGCTGCAAATTTCCTCAGTATGATTCTTGTCTGTGAACCGGAGGGCAACAAGCTTATTCTACAATCGTTGATATGCATGTAAGTATACGTTTGATTTAGCCATAAAAATTTCTCTTTCGATAATATTCAATCTCTCTATCCGGATTCGATGATTTATGCACGCGTCGAGTACATAAATATTTATGCACGAAAGATAACGACATTAAAATTTCACTGAATCGAGATAAATCAAGACGGGGAATTGAAATATCAAATTAAGATAGAGATAATTGTAGAATTTTCACGAACCAGTTCAACGGAAAGAAACAAGTTACACCATTGCCATATTACACTTTTTTCTCGATAGTCAGCGAGATTAATATATATTAAATCGACACGCGTTTTGACTTTCTCGCGTCTCGAGTCTCTTTTTAAAAATTACATGTATCTTCGGAATATCTTTCAAAAAGATCTCTTTCAATGGTACTATTATAATTTTAAATTGAAAGAACTGCGTTAAAAAAAAAACGTTATTCTTAATCTTGTCATTATAATTTCGTGTCATTAAGATTCCTGATTATGAAAGTGTAACGAAAGACAAAAGTATGGTTTATCGTAGAAATAGAAATGTATAGTTGCAGTTGTATTTTTACTAAAAGTACTTATTTATTGCAATAAAATGAACGACATGAATTTTTAAATTTCATTTTAAAATTTTCTAAAAATCTTAAAATTCTCGCAGTTAATCAATCCTGAACGCGATACGAATAAATTTCTCAGTGTCAGTGCTCTTCTTATTTCAAGGATAAACCAATTGCACTAACACTATCGCTCTCGATCGCATCTATTCATTTCAAAACAGCACGCGAAACACGCTCCACTGGGTAATTACAAAGAATTCGTAGCAGCGAAAATTTTCATAAATTTCTGACGACCGTAAAACTGGTCCCCTGTTTTTCTCGCTCCGACGAATTCGTTTTCTAGCGAAACAGAAGTACGTATCCGCATACTTATTCCGCGGAGATATGGAAATCAAGGCGGCGGTGAATTTATTTCCGGGCCGTGTCGGCATGCGCCGCCCGTTTTTACCACCGAAATTCGTTCGCTTCCCAGGGAAATTCGCCTTGTTTTTTTCTCCTCCTGGACCCCCATTAGCGACACGTAAGTAGATTTTTTGGTCGTTTCCACGTTTAACGAAACCGCGCGATTTCTCGTGACGAGACCGTAACGTACGTACAGTCAGGATGCCAGACAATCGTAAGGAATCGTTTCGTGACACTTGCCGATTTGTCTTGCGACTATTAGCGCCGCATCGGAATTTCGCTGATTGTTTGGGTAATTAGCGAAACACGCGGCCCTCGAGAACGATGGTACTGTATCACGATGACGCGAACATACTCCCGATTCGATTGTTTCGCCGATTCGCTTCGATTTTTTTTTTTTTATCGTTCGCTGCTTTCCACAGCACGATTTTCAAACTGTCAACTGGATTTTTATTTGGCCAGATTAACTTGTGCGAAAGGGAAGACTGTGATGGAAATCTTGGTAGATTGATCAGGTTGTTTCGGCTGTTTCATGATTTTATCTGCGATCGATTTAATAAGACTAACAGTTCTTGGATCAGTTCATTAAATTGTTATGCACTTTGTTTACTTATTTATCGTGGTGTTTATATTCGTTGTTTTGTTAAACAAGGGTTAGAGAGACTGTCTATTGTAAATTGTTGAAAAAATAATTTTCTAAATAGAAAAAAAAAATAATCTCCCCGGCGGGGAATCGAACCCCGGTCTCCCGCGTGACAGGCGGGGATACTAACCACTATACTACCGAGGACTTGTTGAAGGTTACATCTTATGAATTTCAGAAAGAGAAACATTTAATTAAAATTTCATTTCTATAAAATTTATTTAATGTAGAATACATCAATGTGGGTTCGGAATGAAAAAAATCGGATAAATAAAATAGATGTTGCTCTGTTTCTCGTCGTCGTAGCATCCAAATCTTACGTACGCACGAACACACATACACACACACATACTTGCATCGTTCACTCAGTTACCATATCAATTTTGTAATTTTTCTTATTTAAATTAACTTTCAATTTTTTTAAATTCCTCCTTTAAATGTCAAATGTAACAATGTCTTCGTTTTTTTTTTTTCGATCTATAACTATTGTTATTATGCTACGATATTTTTCAATTTTTTCATTTCTTGGCTGAAATGTTTATTCAGAATATTAATGCAAACCATGAATCTATAGCTGTCTACAGACTAATCTATAGCTATTTATCTACTAATTTAGATAGAAACAAGTAATTAAATATTTTCAAACCTAACTATCTTCGAACGAAACTTTATTGCTCTTTATTTCACTTTAAAACTGAATTTTTTTAATATCATTTAGCAAGCTATGCAAGATCAAAGGAAATGTTTATATTGGAAAGAAATATTCGTTCACTTTCATTTTTTCTTTTTCGCGAATCTCCTAAATCTACTCGTTACTAACACATAAATATCACATCTACAATGAAAAATTCATTTAATTATCATACACACACACACACACACA
>NIPQ01108047.1:0-15917 GCA_002806875.1 Lepidotrigona ventralis hoosana | reverse complement strand
ATATAATTAGAATTATCACATATTGTGAGAAAAATATTTGAGAAAGTATTTGTTTGCAATATATAATAATGTAACAATCGATTTGTAATTTGACAAAGAAGATTAATTTAAGGATAAATTGGAAAATTTACATCTTGCCTCTTCATTTATTTTGTTTCAAAATACTTGCTTTTTAAAAACAGCGGATCAACCACAAAATTTCTATCAAATACTAATACTTTTTTTTTCACGTTCTTCGAGCTAATACGATTTTCGATTTTCAATCCAGAGGAAGCGAAATTTCCTGAACGTCGCGCTTTCCCGCAATCGAGGAATTGAATTTCGAGATTCACTTGGCGATCGATCACCGATCGAAATGGAAGAAGAGCCTTCTATTATCACCTCCACCTATTGTTGACTCTACGAAATCGATGGTTCGTCTCGTTGTTTCAACAGATAGATTGAAAGAGGACGCACAACCGGTGATGCGATTCAAAAAATTAATCGCTCCTTCATTCTTCTATTATCACCTCCACCTATTGTTGACTCTACGAAATCGATGGTTCGTCTCGTTGTTTCAACAGATAGATTGAAAGAGGACGCACAACCGGTGATGCGATTCAAAAAATTAATCGCTCCTTCATCGAAGTCTCGAGTTCCACGAGTTCTCTCCTGCGAAGAGAAAAATTAAATTCCTGTTCAGTTACACGAACCGTCACCGTGCTTTATCCTCTCAAATAAAATCACCGATCCAGAACGATAAAGCAGTGTAATTTGAAATTTCTTCGAGTGTTTCTCAGCTACTTCATCGGCCTGGCTCGCTTTGAAACTGAGAGCCATAAAGAGAGCTAAAGTGTCGGCGAAAAATTGAACGAACGGATTTCGATTTGACGATTATTATTTTCATTAGAGATAGGAGGAAATTTTTTTCGTAATTAAATGAATTTTTTTTGTAATTAAAATGAATTTTAATTACACTTCTCAACACACTGTCTGATCGGAACTTTCAATGTCTTTTTCATTTTTTTTTCTTCAAATAAATAAATTTTAATAATTTCACTTGTTTATGGAAACAATAAAAAATAAAAATATTGAAAGTGTAGTACACATTTAATGGTCAAAAGAATTGTCTACCTTGGTTTCGTTCTTTTTAAATTACATTATTATTTGAAATTGTATTTTATCATAGTCTACTTAAGAAAGTTCATTAACGTTTCATTTTCAATCTTTATTTCAAATGATTTGGGATTGTACTACGGTGCTTGAGAGAAGCTAAATTCTTTATTAGAATCTCTATTGAAAAAGATCATTGAGAAAAATTTCAAGTTAGAAAAAGTCAAAGGGACCATCCTTTATAAAACGTCACACGAAGTAGTTGTACTTCCTATTGATAACGCAATACAGAATCAATCATTTATGTCTACGAGCGTAATGTGACTGCAACGTGGACTGTTATTCATTCATTTGCAAAGTTGAATAATCCTCGAACAGCCTGATCGAATCATGATGTATTGTCTGCTATTAATCAGAATTAATGACTAAACAGAAGGGTAGCAGAAACTGTTCAAAAGTAAATGATAAATTACATTCGCAAATGTAATTGCGTGACCTGATCACAATATGTCTACATATAGTATAAAATGGTAATGATAAAATGGAAAATTTAGCTAGAAAAATCATTTAGTAGACGAATATATTTGTTGGAATTCGTAAATTCATTAAAATTCATAACATTTATAAAATTAATAAAATTCATAAAATTTGTTACGTTCGCAAAATACTGAATCTGACGAAAAAATATTTATCATTTAGTAGACGAATATATTTGTTGGAATTCGTAAATTCATTAAAATTCATAACATTTATAAAATTAATAAAATTCATAAAATTTGTTACGTTCGCAAAATACTGAATCTGACGAAAAAATATTTATACTGCCTACAGATAGGTGATACATGATTCATTTCAACGGACGTTGTAAATTACATGAAATTTCGTTCTAGAATAAAAGGGAGGACGAATATGCGCAAGTGCCAGAGACAAAGAGAGCTCGACACCTCTACTGCCTACAGATAGGTGATACATGATTCATTTCAACGGACGTTGTAAATTACATGAAATTTCGTTCTAGAATAAAAGGGAGGACGAATATGCGCAAGTGCCAGAGACAAAGAGAGCTCGACACCTCGAATTAAAACGGACGTCTGTCTCTCGAGGGGGAGAGGGCACGACTATCGAAATATTTTGATCGATAAACCGTCGATCGTACGCCGTGGCGTTGGCGTGATAATGGCTTGTCACTCACACTTTGTCAATTTTCGTTACCAGCTTGAACATGCAAAGTTCAGTTTCTGCTGCGCTCACTACTGTCACGAAGATTAGAATTTCGTGATTATACAGATTGAACTTGTCGCCGGGTGAACGGTGCTGTCGAGTAGTTCGTTAATTAAATTTTATGCCTACTCCGCGGATAGCGTACACTCGTATCGTCTGCTCCTTCGATCATTATTTCATCCGGTTCGTTCGCGCTAGAGTTTGAGGATAGCAAGACAGCGAGGGCAGAGTCCTCGAAGAAAACGATGAATTTTGTACATGCAGCGAAGCTGTCGTAAACAGTATTGCTAATTTTACGCAGATAGATAAATAACTACGATCGAGATATGTACGTGTACATTTCTAAATGCTGACTGCTTGATGACTTGTTTTTATTTATAATAGTTGAATTAAATATCATTTCTGCATTATTTATAAATAAATAATACCGTTAATTAAAATTTAATCTTCCAAAGAATGATCCTAATTTATTTCTCTCTCACGTATTCATCTCAAGTTTCACATCACGCAATATATATCGTTGGTTCTAAAATCGAAATCTTCGTGGTACCACAAACGTGGTACATGAGTAGAGATTGCATGTATGGTTTTTTAGCGCACTCTACGTTTAACAACGGTGAGTTGAGGAACTAGTGAATGCGCCAGCAATATGATTTGTTGCCCATTACAGGGTTGCCAAACTTTCAATATCGAAATGTAAAGCACGTCTGTGACTATACCAAGTAAAATGCTACAAGCAAAATGTTTAATTGTATCTCCAGATTTCAAAACACGAGATATGTTTGACTACTGAGATGTGACAACTAAGTTATAATTGATTTAAAATATTTTACATATTTAAAGAAATAATAAAAATTGTTTCACATATATTATAGCAATAAGCGTATCATTCGTTTAGCATAGAATGTCGCATAAGCGCATAGAATGTGTTTACATTGAGTTTACATTTAATGTCTGTTAATTCAACGTAAACACATTCTATAGAATGATACGATATTATTGCTACAATATATGTGAAATAATATTTATTTTTTCTTCAAATATGTAAAATATTTTAAACCAATTATTTAGTTCTCAGTAGTAAAACACATCTCGTGCTTTGAAATCTCGAGATACAATTAAACTCGCTTGTATCATTTTACTTGGTACAGTCACGGACGTGCTTTACAACCCTCAAAAATCATATTGCTCGCTCATTCACTAGTTCCCCAACTCACCGTTGTTAAACGTAGGGTGCGCTAAAGAACCATAGTAGTTTTTTAGTGTATCGGTATTTCAGGTCAAAGTCCGTATAATGCAATAGCTATTCATATAGCTCGTCTGTGATGATGACTAATTTATCTTTCCAAATGAAGCATGTACTGCTGGTGTTGAAGCTATGAAACTGAATATTGAATATCGAGTTGTTCGCTTCAAGGTGTTCTATCGATCGATAGTGATTGGTCTGGACGCCCGAGGAAGCGCCACATCGTCAAGATCAGGCTACGTGCATGGAAAATTATAGTTGCAAGAGCAACGGTCGAACCTGAGACCAGAGATGACCAAGTCCAAAAGCTATGGCCCCTGTCATCGACGACATCCGTGTCATATGACTCGACACTGATGCCATTTCGTGTCACCGAAACTGATATCGGCGACCTGTAACACTCGACATGATCAACAATAGAGTCATAAGACTCAATACTGACGGCCGTCATGAGATTCAATGCTGACCATGTCAAGATGAGGGCACTTGGAAACGGGAATAACCAATAATTTCCGTACGGTGGGATTAATGTTGTAGGAGTTCAATTGAATCGAATCGGACATACGATCGTGAATTTATACGACTCGAAACAGAGTCGATTAACAGATTGATAATTGCATACGACGAAATTACGCGCGTCGAGGATTAAACTCAAAATTAATAAAGTGTCGTGAAATATCGAGTTTGAATGCCTGCGCGGAAGTGTTAAATTTACACGACAGATAGCTGGACCATGAATGCTTATGGTATTTAAAATCTTCATATCTTCATAAGCGTGTTTAAAAAAAAAAAAAAATATTTGGAAAAGAAATCGTCGTAAAAGTGTTCATCAAATTGTTGTGTCTTATCCTTTGGATATCTTGTATGTTTATTTATGTTTATTCATGTTCTATATATATTTTTCATTTTCACAAATAAATGCACAGAAATCCACGGTCTATTTGAATTATCAATGAGAAAGTTTGGCAAATTTACTATTTTTTAATTTATATTTCGGATTTAAATTATGTTTGAAAATTCTGCAAATTTCAAGAATGTTTTCTTTCTTTTTTTGGAATTTCGAATGTGACGATAGCACTATATATATATATATTTAATATTTTCTGACTGCCAGGTTTGAGATAACACGTCGACGTGAAAACTAAATGCATATAGAACGATAATAATAGTTCGAATAATTTCACGGTGTAATTCAAATGTACAACACGTTAGTGTATGGATGTAGAACAACAATTACGTACATTAATCCAAAGGTTAATGTAACAGTATCTTCTACAGACTATTATAAATATTAACGTTGCAAATAATTATACGGATAGAATATTCCTACGTTAATGTAGCCTCATTATTTTACTGAAATAGAGAAGAATTAAGTGACAAAAGTATCACAAATAATTCAAAGGAAATATTGAGAAGTAATATAAGTACAAGTATAAAGAAGTATAGATCCTCATTGTCGTCTTTCACGCTAAATTTTCTCGTCTAACCATGTATCGTAAAATAGTTTATACTACGTCGGGTGCCAAGAGTCTACCAAATACGACAAGCGTGTGTAGGTAACTCCAGTATAAACTTATAATCGAATGATTCTTTGATGACGTTACGCTAATACGTATCTGACAGTAACGCTATTATTCGGGGATCTGAAGCAGAAACCACGAGTTTCAGTGGCTGAACGTAGCTGCCGAGATGAAAAATAAAACCACAGATTTTTAATTGGCCCAAAAATTCCGATATTCCCGACGAAAAGGATATTCCTCTTTCCCCATGGGAATTCCGATTAACAAAATATTCCACGTGAACGTGTGTCTAAGTATTTCTAGATTATTACAGAACCATGGTTTATAGCTGTAGAGCAATTATGCTTGGTAACAAGGACACGGCCGCGTGTAACGCATCGAATTCGCAGGATCAGGCCACGTGAACACCGTATATCCCGTGTAATTATTTCCAAGTTTATTACAGAGTTAGTATGAATCGAAATTTCCTGCGAACATATACCGGGTGATCAACAAGAAGCCAAATGTTGCGCCGTATTGGAAAGAAATTCGTTTAAATCCGTCGTTGTGAATTATCTCTTGGACAGAAATATGAGTTTCTGTGGAATATCACGTGAATAAGCAAGGGAGTTTTTGACTGAAGGTTTAAGTAGTGAGAGGAAATCTTGAGAATTCGCTGAATATTTTATTTTTAAAATAAAATAAAAGAGATCCTTCTGTCTTTCATTCTGATGTATTTTTAAAATAAGAAATTTCGCGTATTACGTACTTGGGCAATGATTTCAACTACTTTCCTTGTGTACAAGCGAGTTTATACGAAAAAGAATGTTAGTGGCAGTCATGATTTTTTTTTTAAAATTTCCAAGAACTCGAGAACATTTAAAAAAATTTTAATTGTTACATTACATATAAAGCTAGACACAGGCCAAGAACTTTTGCACACTATTTCAAAGAAGTACTGTATAAAATCATTTAATTTAAGAAACGAAATTCCTCAAAAATTACTAACAGAATTATCTAAAAAAGCATGACTCGATGACATACGAGATATAAATCAAGGAAACTAGTTGAAGCATACATACATATACACGATAGAACAGGGAAATGAATAATGAATAAAGTTTTGTTCACTGTAAGGACGAGTGTAAGAGTTGTGGTTTCACCAACATATATCAGATGTAATTTCACGAAATTACGCGTTGCGTCGACAGAAATTTATACTCGAAGTTACAAAGTGGATAGGACAAACTACCACCATCAAACACGCGTTCGAATGCTTCTTTAGATTGCGGAGGTCCCTGATGATTCGATCTGTTATTGACAAAATTGTAAATTAAAGACAACAAGTAATTATGAATACATTAGAATTTGTCGAGTCAGTGTTCCATTACAAATTACTTTTCTAAAGTAAAAATATTTCGTTATCAAAATTTTTGGTCGAACGATTATTAAATTAAAATAGCTAAAATGAACTAAATGTCACTTAACCGATGATAATCTGTGAATAATGGGGTAAGAAATGCCACACATTCTATGCATTTTTATATCGAAAACAGAGATCTACCACTCCATCGATCGAAAAATTTTGATAACGAAATTCGTACAACATATGGATAATTTTTAATTTTGGTCTCTTAGGTCTTAGGAAAATCTTAGGTCTCTGGACCTGAGCTCAGACATAGATTTCAGAGACTTACAAGTGTTTCAGGCACTTACAAGTGTTACATATCTCCGTAGACACGTAGGATTTGTGTCTTGGGAACTTGGAACTAGTCCAGAAGGTTGGATTCCTCTGGAACTCAAACTTGGAGGCTAGAATCTCGATCTTAAAGGGACTCTACGGTATTGTGTCACGTTATTACTCGTCTATTAGAGCTAATATTCGTCTAGCTCGTATTTTTCTTAACTTAACAGTTTCTAAATAGTATAATACACATTTTGCTTCAGTGTGGAAAAGAAAGCTTACACGTGTGAGTGTAAAATTTTGCTCTCGCTGTTGACTGCCTCGACGAGAAACAAGGAAAGTATGTACAGAAAAGTGCAGAAGTTACAGGAGAAGATTAAAGCGTACGGGCAAACGAAAGGACAACATTAAACTTCAAAGCAGTTTGAAGAGTTGCTAAATGAAATTTAAGTTCGTCGCGTAAGCTGTTGCCATTTGCAGGTGTAAGAATGGCAAACGAAATAGATTGAGCGCGTCCGCATAGTTTGATGTTTGAAGTGCATCGAAATTCGACAGAGTTGCGGAAGATTGGAGTTAACCGAGAATTGCTTGAGATAATTTCGAATGGAATAAATAAATAAATTATCAATTTAGTCTTTGCCGGTTTCTACGATTGCATCATGGCTGTGTGACAAACAGATTTATTATTATTCTGAATAGTCTATCCTAATAATTAAATAATAAATAAATTAGGAAGAGAATATTGTGAGAGATCTATGTTGAAGAAGATTAGATTTGAAATTATTAATGCTTCTCTGATAATTATTATTAGATGGAGATGATTTTGAACTTTGTACAATTTTTTTCACTTTTCACGACGTAGAACTTTTATATTGAGAAATTAGGGGAGATGTGTGATGGACTGCGTCATAGACGGGGTTTTCAATGTTTCATTTTCCCAAGCGATATATTTGTACTTACAGTTACGCATCAGTGGTTCGGCCAACGAATGTAACTAACCAATAAGAAATTGTTCCCTTGCTCACTGCTCCGTGATATTAAGAATCGATACAAATACACAATTTCTCTTGCTCGGAGCAAATTCACAGAATGCAGTNGAATGAAACAGTTTTCCATTTCTTTACAAAAAAAAAAAAAAAAAAAACGGTACAAATTCTTTAATATCTCTGTTGTATTCATCTCTTACATCTCCGATTTGACTTCTTGCTTGTCTATATTATTCTTTTTATCAGGTAAAAATATATCTGCGGCACGTAGAAATTGTACGATTCAATTATAAAATAACTGTCGAATTCTGTCTCGATCGATCCGAGAAACTAAGGAAACAATAAATAATAATTTAAGTCACTCTAGTGAGATACTTATTAAAATCCGTCTGGGGAAGTTCGTAATTTCGCGTAGATTAGAAATTCACGTTTCATACGTGCACGACGAAGTTTTCGAAGTTCGCTGAGAAACTCTATAGTGATAGATGATTTCAACTGCTTTACATAAGGATATGCAGAATGAATAATCTTCGTCTCTATGTTTCATAGAAAAATGAAACGGGATGAAACGTGCGTTCTACAAATGATATTTCAGTCACAATCCGTTCGAACACGTTCTTTAACGCGTTTAATCATCTTCAGTCATAATTCTAATCCTATTAAACGTGCGAATGGAATGAAGTTCGCCAGCCAGGTAAAGTTAGAACGGCCAGAATTTATCGCAGAACGTTGCATCACGGTAATGACGTCAAACTGAAAATTAGCGTCCGTAGAGGTCTAGTTCGAAAATATCCTAAGAATTTGCAAATATTAAATTTCCCTGCCAAATTATAATAAATTGTAGAATATTTCGAAATATCCACTCTGACTGGATATTAAACTGCACAGTCTCTTACGAGGCTCAGAAATATTAAATCGCACGTCGAATAAATGAATCGTGGAAGAGCATCGTATACGAAGAATTCAGAATGCAGATATTAAATTATCTTTCAGGTAATAAACCCCCGGGGATATCTCGAAAGATCACAAATATATTAAATTGTAGAATCGTGTAGAGAAATATATATATAAAAATTCAGTATCACGAAGGAAATCCCGGCTGTGGATACATCGAAAATCCATTTCGAAGGACGAACGTTACAATAAAATTTGTTGCGCTGAAAATTTCGCGAGAAAGGGGTAAAAAAACGTCGCTTTAATTTTTCATGGACTCGCAGCTCGCGAATTATTGAACTCGTCAATTAATTCCAGGTTTATTGTGCGGAATTAATCCGCCGTAGAATCGCGTTCGATTACGGTGTTCGAATACTGATCTCTTAGAATTCATTACATCTATTGAATGTGAATATCATGTTCAGGAATGTTCATCTCGCGGAATGCTCGATGCCCGAAGGTGGATCGATATCAGGTGTATGTATCGTATGTACATATAGCCTGAAATGCGAATGGAAAGTGAATTCATGGCTGGCACGGAGATCCGGAATACGTGCAGTTTAAAGTTGATGCACATAGTTTTGATCAATCCATTAATAATTGAAGAGCTGAAGTGCCGAACAATGTAAGTATGAAGGAGAATGAAAAATGACTTTTTTTTCAGCGTGAATGCGAGAGTCCACGTCGAGGAAATAAGTTTTTAGAGAATAGTTTTTTAAAGAAGTTTTTAGAGAATTTATATTGCAAATTTCGTTTTAATTGTTCGGTCTATTGTGAGATAGAAATATAATAGCATATACCAAGAATAACCAAATAATTTACGAATGAACGAATGAATTGCGAATATGAACTGAAGAAATAGAAATTAATGTACTAAATACCATAATGAGTTGTCTACTTTCGACACTTTTTATATTTTCACACTGTGTGTGGTTTTTGTAAATTTTAAAGCAGCATTGATCTTCTCAAAAATGCAGAAATTACTAATCTGATCTGGAAATAAATAAGATTAATGAATGCTCTACTATGTACGATTATTTCTGAAACGTTAAAGATGCAAACGTGGACGATTAATTTAACAGAAATGTGTTTCCCTTCTGTGTTTCTTAACGAGAAAACGTAGTAAGACGTAGTAAGATGTAAGAGGAATTTTATGCTTAATTAGACATTATATTACTTCTCTCTCTCTCTCTGTCTCTGGTATAACTGACATTTTTACAATGTTAAATGAACAGTTCATTCCGTTAAACGGTAGTTTGTATGTTTATTTCTATAATTGCTGCTTCAAACGCACTTACACGAAACAACGTAATATTCTTTCCACACGTTTCCGTCGTCGAAAAAATTATTGAGATTGATTTTGTATCCGATGACATCGCGATCTGAGAAGTAAGAAAGCATCTGACGGAACGTTCGATCACGAAATATCGTCAGACTTCAGGCTGACAGCCACGTTTGTTTCGAACGGCACACGCGTTATTCATTTACGTAAGCCAGTAAAATTTCGAAAATGAAATTATATTTAGATGCGAGATGCGTTCGTTGGAAGAACATTCGGTATGGTAATTTGGCTGGGATTAGCGCACTTCAGGATACATTCTGACGATTATCTGCGCGCATTCGTATACGTGCATGCATCGTAAATGGTCGGAAAATTGCTGCTCGCAGATAAGTTGGTTAGACTACACTTGAAAGACGTGTTATTGTTACGATGTACGCCATTGATATGACAAGGAATTTGTAATTCTNCTGCGCGCATTCGTATACGTGCATGCATCGTAAATGGTCGGAAAATTGCTGCTCGCAGATAAGTTGGTTAGACTACACTTGAAAGACGTGTTATTGTTACGATGTACGCCATTGATATGACAAGGAATTAGTAATTCTCTAACTTGTTAATAATTAACTCCATTTATCGCAACGCTGCGATCAAATTAAAGACGATGGAAAGTCTGTAAGTTTGCATCGTAACTAATTCTTCGTGTTAAGTTTAACCTACGATTTTTATTAAATATTCGTATCGTTAGGTAATAAGGTTTTGTAAGCACGAAGAAAAGGAAAATAATTTTATTGCTATGATGTACGCCATTGATATGACAAGTACGTAATTTCCTTCGTGTTTTACACTTGGAATTAGTAATTCCCTAACTTGTTAATAATTAACTCCATTTATCGCAACGCTGCGATCAAATTAAAGACGATGGAAAGTCTGTAAGTTTGCATCGTAACTAATTCTTTGTATTAAGTTTAACCTACGATTTTTATTAAATATTCGTATCGTTAGGTAATAAGTTTTTGTAAGCATGAAAAAAAAGAAAATAATAATTTTGTAATGATTTAATGTTGAGCTCAAAGTTGAACTGTTAACTTTAATGTTGTGTAATGTTGACAGATACCATGGGAACAAGTATTCAATTTTACTTCGTTAGAATTTTCTAATTAATTTTATTTATATTTTTTTTAACTAACTTGTTTAATCTATTTAACTGAAAATTTTATCTAGATTTTTTCAAGAATTCTATTTCACTTCATTATGTACTTCGTTCGCTTTTATCTTTGTTATCTAACATAAACTATAATATGTGTAGTTTATTTATAATTCAATAGTACTAATAATTAACTAATTTACGAATGTTCATTTTGCATGTTCTTTCGAGTACGAAAAATTGTTGTCACATTGAGGAGACATAAATGTGAGAATACAAAGTAAATAAGGTAATTACATAGTTGAATTGTATTTCTAGAAATGTATTTGATTTAAATTCTTATATTATAGAAATTATTATATTATAGAAAACTGCATATTACGGAAATGGTGCATTTATATTGATTTCATGTAAAATAATCACGTCGAAATTTATCAGCATTGATGTAAATTCTAATCATGTTCATATACGCGTAAGTATTAATCGGATCTTACAGAATTTATATGAATTTGATATGAATCGAGGTTTTGATTTTATCAATTAATATACGACTGAAAAACATTAAAATGTAATATTTTATACAAATAAATAAATATATATATACATACACATATATTGTAAACATATCATATATTGTAAAATATTACAACAAATAAAAAGATTCTTTTCAACTTTTGATGAATAAATGAACACTCAACTGTTACAAGAACATTACGTGAATTATTCTCAATAATTTTGGACCTATAATCCTTAACTCCGTTAGAATACAGGGAATTAGAAGTTCAAATTCTAGCTCGCGTGTAATGTTACTAAAGTGCTTTGGTAATTATAGTTTCAGAGTGCTTAGCATAAATTTTCGTGCATTAATATTTACATTGACCAAGACGATGGTCTGGAACTGAAAAGAAACTTAATTCTGGAAGATCAAGCTAAGATTATTATTGGATCAAAATCTATTGTTAAGCATTGAAGTATTAAATCAAATTCACATTTGGAATAGTACTTTCAAAAGTAAAACAACGAAAAATATAATGATATTAAATTTCTGTGTAATCTCTGTCGATCAGAGTGCATTTACAAATTCCATTTGCAGGAATTATACTTCTTCTATGGGAATCCTTGGATTTATACTTAGAAAGAAAGAATTGCATTTTCAAAGCCCCTAGACTGAAATTATCCAATCCTTTCCGCAGGATTGAAGTGTTAATCTGCTAATAGCACATTTGTCGTCATAAAATCCTTTTAAAATATTTGATCAAAGAGACTAATGAATTTCTACGTTCTGCAAATTCTAGAAGCGTAGTATGTAATTGCATGTTCAGGAGTATTATATTAATAGCCTACTTACGTGTGTGTGAACAAAGAGATAGATAGAATTTATACAGTAGACCTACATATTATTTATCCATATTGTGATATTCAATGCTAAATACTATCACTATTATATTGTATAAAAACAATATTGAAGTGGTATATTATAAAATATAATACATCACCAAGGAAGCGTTAAAACTAGAGATAGAAGTTAATACTATAGTAGTAATTGATAGAGGAAAATTTAAAAGATAAATGGCACGAGATAATCAGGATTGATGACTGTTATTCACATTGATAAAGAAGAAAAAATGTCTGTTTTAAAGATTACTAATTCTCCATATACGTATACGTTGATAGCTAAGACTTTGAGTACACATTCTGTATGTGTGTGGAATACATAGATCTTCTAATATCACTACACGCTGTTAATGTCAATGTTGATTTTCTTGACTACAATATTTCGCGTATGAACACATTCGCCGTCGATGTACTCGAGAACTATTCAGAAATTGACGCAATATTGTGATAACGTAGTATGTTCGCATAAACAAATATTAATTTTCTATTTTCTTCAATCTTTTACTTTACTAGCTTCAAATTGAATTTTATGCCAGATTAAGAACTGAGAATGTGAATTATCAATCTTCGAAACGAGATGGCAATGAAACAGCGGGAATCGTACCTGCGTTTCTCGTCTCTCCTCTACTTGAAACGCTCTCGAATCGATTCTTCGTAATCTGAACAAGGAAAAACTACGCGCATCAGGCGCTCAATTCCCGTTCAAATTGACAAGCAGGCAAACTCGTGCCGGCTCGTTCGGATTTCCAGATTGCTGATTCACCCAGCTGGAAATTTACGACCGATCCAAATGTGTAGCTACGTTAACTTTATAATTCTATTCGTCGGATATCGATTGCGCGATTCGAGTGCCGACAGAGATGAGGCTGCTGCATGCACAGCACGATCTACGTTTGTAATTTCGCCTACGAATTAACGGTCCTCTCCATTTGCTTTTTTTTTCTCTCTCTCTCTCTTCTCGCATCGTGAAATTTTCAAAACATGCGTTCCATGTGGGTCACGCGAAATGTCTAGTTTGTTCTAAAAAAAAAAGTTTCGTTTGGATTGATTCGACTGCTTCGACGAACAGTACGTTTCAGCGCGTGTTCGAGGAATTTCTTCGATCGAAAAAATTATTGTCTTCTAAATTGTTTCAATCTCTTGAATTTCGTTCTTTTTAACTGGACGAAAAATTAGCCTTCTTTAAATCTTTTTAACACTAAACGTACCTATCTTAATATACCATAAGGGATCAAATGAGCCCTCGCGGTACATAAGATATGCAAAGAATTTTTCTCAGTAAAAAATAAGCTAAGAGAAAAACAGAAAACAAGAAATTGAATAATCGGATAATAAGATAAGAATTTACAAAAAGTCAGATTAGCGAAAGAAATAACAACGAATGTACGATTTTAAAGTAAATTTTGAAAAGTAATAGAAATAGTTATAAAGTAATTGTAACGTGGATGTACATTTAGACTATAGTCGAACGTATGTAAATTGTTGGTGCTCCTATGGAATTTTATGTATATTAAAAATATACTTTGATACTGAAATTTCTTTCGAAATGTCTTTAGATATTTCGGGAATTTTCATTGACCCTTGTGCCTGGGAAAGAAAGAATTACGAGCAGTTTCAGAATTTCCAATTTCACTGAAACATGTAAATACGCTGGTACAAGCAATAAATTTGTTAGTTCTCAGGATGCATGCAGCATAACAGCATGATATAAAGAGGATTATTGTTCGAGTGGTTGCTCGTGCGGAGCGCAGACAGTTTTAACACGCGAATATTTATCACCTATTTCAGTGGTACCTACATTGAATTATATGAGGAAATGCAGAGGAGCAAAATCCAGATGATCATATTTTGCAGCAACGATAATTGACGTTTTATGAGAGAGAGAGAGAGAGAACTCGTTTGGATGATAAATGACAAAAAAACCAAATATCAGATCGATTTATAAAATGTTCGTGGAGATTATGTACAAAGAATCAAGCTAAATAAGGATCGTTATATTGCAGAATTAAATTAAATTATTCTTGTTATTAATAATGATTAATAGATTATTCTTCTTTGGAATTATTATTCAATGAAACGATTGAATTCAAAATTTTTTATGAAGATGACTTAAAAAGAGACAAAATTTAGATAGAAAATTATTTTTATTAAATTTTATAACGAATAGTGTAACTTGTAACATTTTATATTTCAGTTATTACGTGCACTTTTTCAACTTCGAATGCATTCTAATTATCATTCATATTGTTGTAAATACTCAGACGCAGAGAATTTGAGAACACTTGAATTTTGAAGATATGTACGCTTTAGGGAAATACAATGAAGAGAAGTGAATATTTTTCGGTTTCCAAGTAAAATTGCCTACTTGAACGTCCATCTCACGAAGATCATAATCTGGATAAAGCTTTATTTTACTTCACACGATCAGCAGCTACATTGTACATTCAGGATAAATTCAAGTGACAAAGGATTATATGGTACTTGGATCCCTGATGAAATTTCGGGACGACGTTCGCCCAGTAGTTCCGGGCTTGCGGACGTTGAACAACGACTGCGCAGAATATTTTAGCATTAATTTCAACCCAGCTGGCCAGATCCTTAATGGGATCGTATCTCTAATCAACTGACACTAAGTGATCTGGATCAGATCCCGAAAAGAAATTACTTCTCCTGAGATTTGCGTTTTTCCTCACTGTTAAATCAAAAATTTTAATTCCGGTGATTTCCAATCATGCGTTTGTTTTACGTAGTGATTTAATCGAAAACTGAAATTGGTTTTATAATGTCGTCATTCATATATCTATACATATATATTACCCGGAGAAATGAATCTTACTTTCATAAATTTATCTGTCATAAGAAGGAAGCACAAGTTTCGAGGAAAGTAATGTTTGTAATTGTCTATTAAATATTTAATATCTAGAAAAATATTTAATATTAAATATTTAAAAAGAGCATTATACGTGCATATTATTGTCCATAAAATCCTCACTGACGAGATTAGGTTCGTTCGTAAGGGTCGCGACGATTGTTCATCCTCATTAACGCGAATAAACACTGAAATTTCTTTGAAATTTTTAATTCATTTCTTTAGCAGAAGCACTCGTTTCACGTTATCGAACAACAAGAAATCACCGCTCGGTACGGAACCGTCGACTTTCGTTCTGAATTAACTGCATACATCCTGCGCGATATTACGTCGAAGCGTCACGATCGCATATCGATGCACTTCACGGAGTGTCCCGTTGCATCTGACATTATTAGTACTAGGGCCAAAGTGCTCTCTGTTCGATAAAATGCGTGCACGTGCGCACGTGAGATCGGATTAACCATCCAAGTGATATGGTCTTCTGTTCTACGATGATAGTTCGTTTCAACTGGCACAACGAGAATGTACAGAGGGCAGAAAAAGAGAGAAGTAGAGAGGAAGAGAGA
>NIPQ01108016.1:0-15839 GCA_002806875.1 Lepidotrigona ventralis hoosana | reverse complement strand
ATGTCGATGCCGTTTAAATCGTTGTTGTAAAATATAGAGGGAAGTGGGATGAGAGAGAATCGCGTCTCGTTACCAATCGTTCGGAGAAAGGATAAACGGGAGTGCGGAGGAGTTGAAGGGGCGAGGGGTGGTGGCTAGGGGCAGCTAGGTCGGCTGTATATAGACGGAGACGAAGGGGTGGCTGGCCGGATGAGGGCAAAGAGGACAAGGGGACGGCAAGAGAGGAAAGGAGAANGGGACGGCAAGAGAGGAAAGGAGAGAACCGGGCACGTCTAGGTTTTGCTATGACCAATGGCAGACGGGGACACAGAGCGCCGCCGTTCGTATCGATCCAAGAAACTACCAACGTTGGACTCCGTCGAGTACCTCTCTCTCCCGGGTCACCTCATCCGTCCTCCGCGTGGATCTTCGTCTTCCGCCATCTCCCACCCGCCGCCCCTCAATTCCTACCTTATGCTCTCGTTTTCTCCTGCAATTTATAGCGGACTGCTCTTGTTTCCATTCTTTCGCAACTGCGTCGGGAGATCGACGTCTTTCGATTCTTTTACCTTTTGCCTTTCGTTCCGTACCTCGGAATTACATTGTGGCACGTTGGAAAATTAATGTGGCTCTCTAACCGAGTGGTATGAAACGCTCTCGGCGAACTAAATGCACGTAAGAGTACAAGAGAACATAGAATGTTCTTCAGTAACTGGATATTACGTGAAAATATAGGAAACTTCAATTGAATAATATCTCGAGTTGTGCTCGTGTGACCAGATGCGTGCCAAAATTAACCGGGAACATCCGGAGTAAAGTGTACCACGTATCTCGTATTCAATAGTTGAATTTAGGTCGAACGAAATAAGAGTTTTGTTACAAAAGATCGGATCGAATTGAGAATTATAATACAGTTTAACACTAGAACTACCGACAGTTGAGACGTAGCTATCTCTACCAAAACCAGTCAAAATGATTGGTACTGGTATAAGTAGCCATGATACAAAATTACTTTTATTTTAAATGAATAAAACAAAATTAAAGTTCATTATATTAATCATTTAGCTATCCCTGCAAAAATCATTACATCATTGCGAAGAAAAAATGTAACATGAAGTAGGAATTTTAAAATAAAGTTGTCAGACCAGTCAAAATGACTGGTGTGGTAGTTCTAGTGTTAATGATTAGATGGAACATACGATCCATATAAATATCCATAGATCGTTATTAATAATGATACAAGTAACTCGTGATATAGATATACGTATAAAATATTAGATATACTGGATCCTTCCTCGTACAAAATGTACAAGTTTCTGCGTTCTTTTCTACTATTTGTATGTTCTTCAAATTTCTAAAAGAAAAAAAAAAATAAATTAACCGACGATGTTGATTAATTCAGATAGAAGGACAAAGGGTTGAAAAATATGTGGCATCCTCCTAGCAAGAAGTACGCCTGCGCAGAAAGCCACGGTGGATCGAGATAGGTCCTCCCTGTTCTGCGAATACGATGAATCGAGGGAGAGAAGCAAGGGTGTGACACGGCAGAGGGATGGAGGAGTAGTGTGTGTCACCAACGGCGCGTTGTCGCCACGCTGGTGACACTCTGCTGGACATGCGTACTCTTTCGACCTATCGTTGCCCGGGTTATTAAAATTTTCGAGCCAATGAACATCCGCGGATTGAACGTCAGGGGCTGCGCTCTCCGAGGACCTGTTTCCTTCGTGGTCAAGAAAGGGCGAATCCCACGAAGGTTCCTCAAAGAAATGAATACGGATCGAATAAAAATACATCTAGATAACAGATAACAGATAATGGATATAGAAACTTATACACAGGATAAGAAGATACACGTACGAGTAAATTGAAGAATGTTTGGGACAGAAAGCAACTGAGGACAGTTCCAAATGAAAATTTCAGCAGAATACCTTCAACGAAGCAAGAATAAATGATTATACGTAATTTCCCTAATGCACTGTCTATAGACAGTCAAATAATTCCTCTGAATTGAATAAGTCAACAAGAAATATTTTCTTTAAAACTCAGAGTGCAGCCTTCCTTTTAATATAATTCAAACGTTCGAAAAAATCCATTTTGTTCGAAATTCTCTGCGCGTTATTCTTGCGTGTCTGCTGCCGCATTGAGAAATGGAGCAAGAGAGTAAAATGAGAGGAAGGAGGGCGGGGTGGCAGAGAACTAGGATGATTTTATGGTCGTGCAAGTCGGGCTAGGATCCGGCTGAGTGGCGGTTTTTGTTGCGAGCCACGCTCGACCAGGCTCTGAACCTAACCATCCAGCATCTCTCCTCCGTGTGTAACGCCCACTCCATTATCTCGGTGATGATGAGTGCGCGGGCGGGTGGACCTCGTAACACACATCAGCGAAAGGATTACCCTTCGTTCCAGCGTCTCCTTGTCTGCCACCTCTTGCCCATCCCGACAGCTGCCCCTAGCGGCCGCCCCTTCTTACTTCTTTTTTCCCTTCCCTTCTCTTCTCTTCGACTCTATGTCGGCTAATGGGCAAAATGATTTGCGAGCAAAAAATAAATTGCCCGAGAATTCTTCGATGACGGAACCGACCGGGCCACGTCGTTCAGACGTTGGCCCCGACGATCGGAGATGGCGCTTGCAGGAAGATCGACAACCGGGAGAATTGTCTGTTCTTGGTAAGAATGTAATTTGGATACTGGACAAATTTTTGACACGTATCTTAGGAGATGTTTCACAGCTTTTTGTTTCATAATTACAAACTTGTGGAAGTTGCTTGTATTTGAATTTGATTTTTAGTCTGTGGGTAAAACACTGCTACAATTTGAATATTTCTTTAAAACATTGAATTTGAGTATTTTCTTGTTGTAAGAACTTCGCTTTAAATTCCTAAATGTAGGAACAACTCTCAGCATCATCTTGCTCAAAGTTGTTATCGGATATAAATCCAACAAATGCCCCGCAAAGAGGCTTCATTCAAGTGGTTCTTACGTAACTAGATCCTAACCTGACTTAAATTTACCTTGTCGATTCTTCAGTAATACTTCTCGCGAGCGCAGATTCAAAAAGTTCGCCAAACTATCCTTGTTATCCTGCGTAAAACTTCGACGATCACTCTTGTTATTACCAAATTAGGTATAATACATGTATAATGTATCTTGTGTGCATAATAAATTTTCCAATTTAACACACTGCTATCTAGTGACAAACAGTTTAACTTGTTATAACATAACGTTTTATCATTAAATTACATCGTAGATTAAAACTCTTAAATAAAACAAAATTTCGTACAGTATGGAAAGACACGACGTTACTTATGGGTTATTGCTAATACATCGAGACAGAGCAATTATTTCATCTCGCGAAGCAATTTTGCATAGAATATTATCCTAGATGAATCCTATATGAATGTAATGTATCACCGGACGAGTCACCGTGCTCGATTTGTCCCTGTTCTCGCGTCCGCGATGCAAATCTGCGAGACACACGCGAGAGCGCGCACGATGCACGCGGGGGTGCGTGCGCGCACGCCTCGTTAATATGTGCGGGGATACGGGTCTGATTACGCGTAAGCTCTCTCAGGTTTGGCCGTATCTGGCCGCATCGGAGCCCGGAGAACCTGATACGGCCGGTCCTGGTTATGTATATCCGTGCAGAGGTTCACAAAGACGCGAACCGACGTCTCAATTTTTTTTCCTCCGCGAGATAAGATTGTCCCTTGGTCGCTCGGTTACGTCGATCCACTTACGTCGTCGTCGTCGTCGTCAGTTCGCTGCTTCTACGTGACAACTTTGCAAAACGTCGGATCGTCGGGTAACGTTGCAGGACGAGGACAGTTTCTTCGGAGTATTTTTTTTTTTCATCCTTGCGACAGAGAAATTGCTGATACATACAAGGTGTCCCGTACGAAGTTAACCGCGTTACGTTGTTACGAGTGGGCTGCAAGATGCATCATAAGATATTTTTCTCATTTCTCTAAAAATCAGGCGTTTCGCGAAGAATTCCCTGTAATGTGAAAAGTCGCCTAAGGGAACGCTTGCTGATAAACTACATCTGCAATTGTCATTTAGAAACAGAATAAACCAATGTACTGACGTCCAAAGTCATCATTTTGAATATCACAGATAAGGGACAATCTTTGGATGCTTCAAAACTCGAAGTTTTGAATGAACATCAACATTGTCTAGGTCGCTGAATTCGTCTTGACGTCAGCTGCAAGACTGTGAATCCAAGAATATATAGTTTCATTTAAGAAAGCAAACCTTAAAATCTCGGAGGAAGTACCTAGGCAAGATTTATTGCCACTATTAATGTATTATCTATATAGTTGGTTCCTTTTACTACTAATAACGTCCAAAGAAGCGGTACAAACAAAATTCTATTGCGATCAAAATGTATATAATTATTTGCTTTCACGTGAATTCATGTGCAACGATGGTGGTTGGGAATTGGTTCTGAAGTCCGCGTGAACGAGGCCTAATTAAGTTTAATAACGCTGTCGATCGTAACACACTGAAATCCCACAACTCATTGCAAAGATAACGCCATCTTCAGCGTCGAGTTTCTCTCCCTTTCTTCTCGAAGCAAACGTTTTCCACTGGTCTCGCGTCGAATGCCAAGCGGAAGCGCGCGCGAGAGAGAAAGAGAGGCAAGGGGGCAAAACGAGACGATTTCAGCCCCGATGAATAATGCACGGGAAGCGAGAGGTGCAGCCGCGAGCGACATTATTCCCGGCGTATCCCGAAGGAAATTAGGAAAGGCGGAGCGGCGAACGCAGCGCGCCACGGCCAGTCACAAATGTAATATTCACGGAATAATATCGTCGGTCGACGCGCGGCGTCCGTGTGCTCTTTTTTTCTTCCTCCTGTTTCTCGTCCGTGGATGTTTTAATAGAAACCGCGATCCAAACGCCATATCGCGGAATTAAACCATGGAAATAAAACGGAGGACGCGCGGCGCATGCTGCGACTTTACTCTCTCGTGCAGACTTTTAGACAGCTTGTTTGCTTGTTATTGTTAGCTTTCTAGTTTTGTCAATTTGCCCGATGCTTTCCTTGGAGGTAAGTCACCGATTTCTGATCCTTAACTTTAGACGTTGAAACTTAGATAACTACCGCAGAAATAGGTCTCATAGATCTATTATTTAATTAACACGTACGTACAACTGTGAAATGAAATTTTAATATAATGTATTATGCGTGATTTATACTATAATATAATGTATGAAATCTATTTATACTATAATATAATGTAAGGGAGATAGGGACGAATGGAAATAAGTCTGTGATCGCATAGATTCAAGAATTAATCTGTATATTTGATTTTTCGAAAATATCAAAAATTTTGATATTGATTTTGACATATATACCAGTAGAACGATTAATATTAGATCAGCCTGATGAAAAGTTGTCTCACGTTTCTCACAAATGCAATTTCAACACAACCCTTTGCACTCCGTTGTCGCTGCTGCGGCGACATTGTAAGATGAGCTACTACTCCGTTGTCGCCGCAGCAGCGACATCAAAAAGAAACATTGTTTTTTTAATTTAAATACTTTATATATTGAATTTAAATATTCCTTAGTTTTTCTTGGAAGCCTATGCTGTTAGTTTGTATAAACAATTATGTCATAAAATGAATAAAATTCAAAAAAAAAAAAATTTTTTATTTATTGTATTAAAATAAATAAAAATATATTCACGTTTTTTTTTTTTAATGACAAAGCAAGATTTTCAATATTCCACAGAGGCGTGCTCGCGCCTTTGTAAATAGTCTAGTAAAAATGGAGTTGCTGATATGTTGTATTAGAAATTGTTCCGAGTGCAATGGGTTAAAATCAATTTAACGTCGCGTATATTCCTGGCGTAATTACAAGTATTCCCACACTCGCCATCCGTCACACTCTTTCTTCCAAACGCTCGTCCTGGGTCTCTTATGTTCAAACTGCCGTTGAAACGCAGAAAGCACACACACCCCACGCTGGAAACACGAAAGGAACGAGGGCACGCGTTAATAAGAAGCAGGAACGAATTCCATCCGGCCCGGCGAATTCCATCCGGGCAGCGTGGCGCTGCCGGCGCATAAATACGTATTAAGGTATAAAAACAGTTTGCGGTGCGTATCTTTCGAAAGGATCTCATATTTCCATGGACGGTTCGCCCGGTGTCGAGGGAGTGAGTGTTGTTCAGAGGCCGAAGCGTACCGAACTCTTGCCTTCATTTTGTCCTAAAGCGACAAGCTTTAATATCCTGGCCCGGCTCTCGTTTTGCTCGTTGTGTTTCCATCCTTCCCCCCCTTCATCCCTCCTGCTCTTCCTTCTCCTAACCATACTTTTCCTCCCCCTTTCCACTTCCCGTCCCGTAGCTTCGCTACGAGGTGAAACTTTAATACAATTTCATTTGGCTCGCGCTGACAAACTCTCTCTCTCGCACCCTCTTTTCTTCCCGAGCAACTTCCCTTCGCAGTTGCTTCTTTACTGCCTCCCGAAGGCCGACTATTTATAACCTTAACCCTCCCCGGAGCGAATCGAGGAAAATGTTCTTTGTTCCCTGGCTGGCGGGACACGAGAAGGTGGGAAGGTGCTATATCGCGAGTTATTCCGAGAGGACATTAATAATTTGCTGCTCTATTAGCGCCACCTTTGTTAAACTCTGTAATTACTTGGCGACGTTCCTCCAGATGGAGAGGAAGCTGCAGCAAGGTATTGGCAATTAAGGATTTGTTTGGTGGCGTTGAGTATACCTGCTGCGTTCTAGTGATTTGAGTAGTGTACCAGAAAGCCAGCTGTTCTCGTACTGTACATCTTTTTCTATCAATTGAATTTCTTGATTTTATACACTTAAAGTTAACATGTCTGCACGTTTTGATCACAATATATGAAATGTAATCGCCTTTTGAAAGTATATACTGTGAAAGATTATGAAATCTAAATTTGTACAAGGTGAATGAACATATCTAATGTTTCTCGATAATAGTATTTGATTTAACACTAGAACTACCGATAGTTGAGACGTAGCTATCTCTACCAAAACCAGTCAAAATCATTAGTACTGGTATAAGTAGCCATGATACAAAATTACTTTTATTTTAAATGAATAAAACAAAATTAAAGTTCATTATATTAATCCTTTAGCTATCCCTGCAAAAGTCATTATATCATTGCGAAGAAAAAATGTAACATGAAGTAGGAATTTTAAAATACAGTTGTCAGACCAGTCAAAATGACTGGTGTGGTAGTTCTAGTGTTAATAAATTATGTCTATAATGATCGAGTAATTGTAAGAAAACGTGAGAATAGTGCAAAGGGTTAATTGGTTTCGATGAGATTTTAGAAAAGAATTTAATCACCATATCTGTATTAGTAGTTCAGTATAAAGTGTCTTTAATTTTTCTATCGAATAAAATAATCTACAACCTAGAAATTAAAGGACTTTCTTATTTTACAAAGTTAACATAAATGAACAGATTCTTCTGTCGTCACTGAAAATAATTCTCAACCAATAGCTTTCCAAATAATTAAGAATTTCTGTCAATAAAAATGAAATTTGTCAATTTTTCCAAATATGTTTCTAACAGTGTGAATGAAACGAATTCTATTAAGAAATAGAAGAATGAAATGAAGTGAAATATAATAATTGAAATATCCCTTTCACAAACCAAGGAGATCATTTGAAAATTAATTAATTATGACACATTAAAAAACAAGAGATACATAAATAAAAAAGAAAATGATTGTAATCATGACTAAATCAATTAACTCATCTTTCCCAGTTTAATCTATTTAAACAGATTGAAATATTCTTTTCATGAATCTAAAGATTAACTGCGTGTTTTTGTACAATCCAATTATATATTTTTGTATAATATCTTCAGCTACTAGTGACCAGTTTCAAAAGCTATGGCTATAGTTTCATCGTCGTTTGGAAAATCATTGCGTTCAGATCGGGGAATCGATGTAACGGAAGTATTAAATTTTGACGGCCGCTTGGAAGTGGGTTATATTGTTCGCACCCTCGGTCTTGTTCTCGCTTCGCCCCTCATGGGGCACTGGTAGACAAACGCGAGCCAACACCGAGGGTCGGTGGACGTTAAATGCTTTTAAAATTTAACTTCCCGACAAGTTATTTCCGAGCTCGCGAGGAAATCTCCGCGAAAATTTACTTTCTTTCCGTTTCGCTTGACAACGCAACAGATTGCCCGGAGAGATTGCTCGCCCCGCCAGATTTCGCGTATTCAAGCTTCACCGTAGTGTTATCGTTTAGTCATCGATCTGTCCCTCCTTAAATATCAATTCCGAACTGAATCGCGTTTAATTAACATTATCCCTAATTCCTTAACAGTAGAATCAAGAATAACTGTTTATTTGAATTTACTGGGGCGAAGTTTTAATTACACCTTATTTAATAAATAACAAATGACAGAACGATTTGTTTGAATTAATTAAAATTATTAATTATAAATTTGAATCGTTCAATTTACTGATTAATTGATTTTAATCGAATTTTTACTGAACTGATCGAAGTTATCTGTCTAAATATAAAGTGTAATATCGTGTGAATGAAAAGTAATAAATAGTGTTGAAAATTGGTCAGTTTTTATTGCTTATGTAAACTTCTATAGTTATGTGAATACTGTATAAACTTTTTATCCCCCGAAAAGAGAACTTTCTCAAAAGAAATGATTGCACGACGTGGTGTAGAAACTTCTCTAAATTTTTCCCAGATATTTCGAGCCTCAAACAATTAAAAAAAATGAGGCGTGAATACAAATCATCTCATCCAGAGGAGGGACTAAAATTAATTAGCCAACTAATTATCATTATTGTCATATACTTTATTTGTCATATCTTTCTTACAATTGCAAAATTAACGATTTCAATGGGGTAAACGAGTTAAAAATCACCAAACACGTTTCACACCTATTTCACCGCGCTAATAAGATGCGCGTTAACCCTCTTCTGGCGGGAACGTTCAAATTACCGTTCACCCGTGTTCGTTCTTTCGCAGTTCGACGTCTGTATCTCGGCACTCGATCTATCTCAATTACATGGTAAATAAACTATGACCGGCTAGTTGCATGCATCCGGTAAATCGGTGGTCGAGGTGGTTCCGTTAACGCGAATCTGTTCCCCTCTTCTCGTTCCTGTTCCTCTGTTTTTGCCCTTAAATCGATTTTTTTCCCCTATCGATACGCCTTACCGGAGAAATTGTATCCTTTTCCGTGAATAACCGCGACTCCCTGTTTTCTGCACTTTTCTAATTTTCCCCGGCATACAGTGCCGCGCGTTGTCATTAAGAGATGATTGATTAATGACGGGTTATTAAATATATTAAATTTTCTTCTTCTTTCTTGAGTACTGTAATCTTGAGTAATCTTAAGAAAAAGCGAAAGAAAATGTTTGAGAAACATCAGTGAACCGACGACTTTTGAGAGGTTGGGTTTATCGATAGAGTTTGTTGCGGTTGGTGATTATAAACGTAAAGTACGAATATGTATGTTTATTCAGCATCTAACTACCAGTTAGTTGTGACTATTTAGTAATAACAGGCTCAGCTGGATATGGAGTTTGTCGACGGTCTAAATTATTTTATTAATATCAAGCGAGAGACCGTGGAAACAAATATTTTCAAACATTAAAAAAAAAAAAAATTTAGCTATACCAAACTATATTAATTTTAAACTGTACTTAGCAATACTGAGCTAATTTATTGATTTGTTTATCGAGAGATTTAAAGGAGCAATCACCAAGTAAGAGAATGTTTCTATCTCGGTTGTTCATAATTTATTCTGAATGCAAGAAGCAGCGAAATGCTTTCCAAGGAAACCACGTACTTGCGTACTTCCGGATGCGACAAGAACTTCGTACTATTCGCGGAGAACGCTCAGATGGCGAGGAGAAAGATTAAACAAAAAAGTTTCGAGAGGAGGACGCGAGGGTCAAAGGAGGGCCACGCGTTTGCACAGACATTTGGCGCTGAGATCCGTAATAGCTGCATAAATTTCAAGTAATAAACGGCAAACACGAACGATGCTCGTGCAGTTGATTGCTCGAGCAACGAGAAAAAAAAAAAAGAAAAAAAGGAAAAAAGAAAAATCAACGACTAATCGATGCTGTTGAGTGAGTTGTTGTACCTGAGTCATAGGTTTTCTAATGATTTTCTATTTCGAGCTTTTTTAACTTTCGTCTCTGGTTAATGAACTAACGATAGTTAAAGAACTTGAGATTCTGAGTTTGGTTAAATCTGGAGCATTTCATTAAATGTTAAGAAATATAAAATATTCTGTTTCACGTATTCGTTGAGGTCTGTCGCAGTAGTAGAAACAACGATAAGATCAACATCTAATAAATAAAGAAAAAAAAGGAGGAAAATGTTTACTCCTTCATCACTAAAATTACCGATAATCTGAAAGTGTAATAATTAACAAAGAGCATGTCAATTAAGAATACCACCTTTCTATATCACACATAACTTTTGATATACATATTGTCTTCTTTGAATAAATTAATCATTTTAAGCATCTCACAATACTTTAGCAGAAATTAAATTATCAAAACTTTCCAGTCCACTATAAACAAACCCAAGTAAATTAAAAAGAACACAGAAGAGAAAAAAATAACGAAATCCACAAGTTATGATAAAAAGAAAGAATTCAAGACAGGGACGCTTGAAAAATCGAATCTTCAAAACACTAAGAATTATCTATTATCTACACCTTTATTAGACGAACGTAAAACCAACTTTTCACGAGATCACCGTGATTTTGATCCGGTGATCCCACACGTGATCGATGCGTTCTGCCAGGCGAAACCAGACGAGCTCGGAGGAAAGGACCTGATTAAAAATGTATGAAAGAGCAGTCGACTGTGAATAGGATGATCCCTTGGCCTAGAGAAGATCCTAGACCTCTGTCGACTATTGGCAGCGGGTAAGATTTATCCGTAAGTAATCACAGGGTTCGCCTCGGCTAAGGATTGTTATTCGTGCATTTTAATGCGACCCCTCCCCCGCATACGGGGATGTTATTATTGCCGTGGTTTTGCGGTTGTCCGAGAAAATTGGCGGTTCTGCCGGGCGGGGAACACTCGCGAAAGAGGGCGGACACCGTATACTGTTCAGGGGAGATCCATCTGTCACAGCGTGGCCGCTCGCAATTCGTCAGCGTTGCGGAGGTCCGCGAGATTGAAAAGTTTATCCCGATGAAATTTACATGCCTCGTGTGTACCACGCGAACTGATTTCAGACGGTTCCTTCCTCGGCGGGGAGATGAAAGCAACGTCAACTGGCCGTTTTTTTTTTTTTTTTCGATTTTCTACAGTTGTCGACGAAGCTGAGGTTAAGCGAAGGGTCAAATGGTTGTCGCTGAAGTTTCCAATTCTTATCATTTTTCGTTCTATATTAGTATCAATTACAGTCTTATTTATAATATTTACATTTTATTTCATATAATTGATGATATTAATATTGTAGAAATTAGTTTTATATATAACCTACAAGATTAGAAGAATCTTGCTACAACTTCATTTCTTATCACTAGATTACGAGCTTTTATACTTTATACATCTACACAAAATTGTCGAGAGTGAAAATGCACAAAATATACAGAATGTAAAAATATATAGAAAATATTCACGATATTTTTATAGATGTTTCTATTTTCTTTCATATTAATTATAACATGTTTGAAAATATTAGAGTAGTCTAATAGTTACGAAACACAATGTGCGTACTAACGAAAATTTATTTTTCAATATCAAACACTACTACTATCATTAATGAGCAATAATTAAATTAAGGAATTAAAAAAAAAATAAAGAAATTAAAAAATTTAAAGGAATTTTCTAAGAAGTCCTTTCACGAGTTCACTCTGTTACACGCATGTTATTAAATGATCATTAATTAACAATGCGCTCCAGCCACTCTTTACATAATTCCTACACCTGCCAGTTCACCCAAGGGTTGTTCTTGCTTCAGCCTATTATAAACAGGACGCTCTTGGTTACGCTGAGTCCACCTGCATCGCGTTTCTAAATTATCATAGAATTATGATTCAGTTGCGAGGGTCACGAGAAGTATTATCTGATACACACGGTGACAATCTTCCAGCGCAAGAACATGAACTGAATTAGCAATGAGAATCATCGTCGTTCCACTACATGCGATGCTACACTTGTTTCTCNGATTCAGTTGCGAGGGTCACGAGAAGTATTATCTGATACACACGGTGACAATCTTCCAGCGCAAGAACATGAACTGAATTAGCAATGAGAATCATCGTCGTTCCACTACATGCGATGCTACACTTGTTTAGTCTACCGTGTTTAGTTTTTCAATTTTCGTGTAGGATTCCTTGCGAGTACATTTTAATTATAATTATCGAACGAAAATCATAAAATACATAAGAGCTACGTCTCTAATTGTAATTTCGATCACAAGAATTTTAATATAAATCAAAACTTGAGAAGCTAAATGATATAATAGATTTATACTGCTCTAGAACCTGGAATCTTAGAATCAAATATATTTAAGAATCTGGAGTCTAGAATCTAGAGAATTCAGAATAACTCGGTAATTCATGGTTTGATCTAATTATATTCTCAAGATTACTATACCACTTTATTCATATACTTTTCGATTCTATCATGTTACAAAAATACATACACAGTACAGTATTATTATTATAATAATTATTTATAAGAATATAAAACTGCATAAAACTCTGTAGTTTAGTTATACCTATTTGTTTGGTCTGTCGACTGTATCAAATATTATCTAATACATGATATGTATGTATCGAATATAATCTAACATTATCTAATATATCTATTAAATATAATCTCAATTTTATTAACTATATCCCACTATTTTGTCGCATAATCTATTATACACCTGCTATTTTCTGGTTTATCACTCACGTCCAATATGCTCCAAACCTAACACATCTACTAAAAATATCATACAAAAAAACATACATAGAGGTACCCATAATGTCGTTTTTTTTAAAATTTAATAAACATTGCCATAGTTAAATTAAATAAATTTTAAATATAATTATTTAAATATATTAATTATTTAAATTATTAATATATTAAATATATTAATTATTTAAATATAATTAAATTTTTAAAAAATTAAATAAATTTCAAATATACATACCGTACACAGTATCTACATAACTTTACACACATAACTTTAGATACTGTAGAAAATTTTAAATAAAATAAAATTTTGTACAGTATCAAAAAACTTATATATATATATATATATATATATATATATAAGTTTTTTGATACTGTACAAAATTTATATATATATATATTATATATAATATAAATTTATATATATAATAAAATTTATATATAATAAATTTATATATATATATATATATAAAATTCCATATTAATTATTTACGATCGATTGTTAAAAGAGTCCAGCCAAACGTTCTGAATCAAGGTGAACCTGATCTTAGTTAAAGTCCGGGATTCTTCGGATTCTAATCCAAAATTGAGGAACCGGGGCTGGCGATCGATAGGAACGTAACTTAATTACAGGTTATTCGATCCCGTCGATATAAATAATAGTTTGGCGTCGACGATTGATTTATGCCCGAGAAATGGATCGTGCTTGCAAGACCGGACCGTGTTCAACCTTTTCGATGTAAGAAAACGATCGGGGCTCTGTCTCTTTCTCATTGAAAAAGAGAGCCAGAAAGTGGAGGAACGCGGCGTGCCGCACTGGCAGGCATCATAAACTGCTTATAAATCACAGGCGTATACCTGTCACATGGTGTCCGGTAAAGCGAGGGACGCAACGGATGCAAAAAGCATCGTCGTATGGAAGGATAGCCGTATCTGGCCGGCAGCGAAGATCGTATCGTTTACGCGAATCCCGAGCGCCGACTCTCTAATGCACTCTCACGTTGGCTGCAAGTGCGTACACACGCTGAGATTTATATGCACCAGCTACCCATTCAATCCCTTGAAATCGCATTTTAATCCGCGATAACGTAATAACACGGACGGGGTGGCTCGTTGGAATTTGAGAGAGGAAACAGGTCAGTAATTTTACAAGTGATTAGAATAGGCGTGTGTCTTTATTTCAGCAAATAGTAAGGTTATAAATATATTTTATTATCTTGCGACTAATCTTACGTTAGCCCAATGACATAGTGTTTTACATGATAAATTGGAAAAATTATTTAAAGACAGTGCAAGTATTTATGATTTTTTTTAAAGAATGACAGTTTTTGATTTCTGCCTTACATAACGACAGTTACTAATATCACTGATAAATCATTACAAATTATCACTATTTATAAATTCCCTCGCATTGTTTAGTAAAAAGTTCGCCGATAGAACCTTCGACAGTTCCAAGAGTAATTTTTATTCTGTTGTGTAATTTGTAAAATGTATCACGTTATTGAGTTAAGTTAGGCTATGGCTCGACGCACGACGCGCGAAGGAATTCGTATTAATCGTGGCGGCAACGGGACGCAGCGAATCGGATGGTGGAACGGAAGGCCACGTGACTTACCCCGCGCGCACACGGTTTTCTTTCACTGTTTCGCCGCGCAACGAATTAATTCCGCCGATGTCGGCGAAGTCACCCAGTAGATTAGCGCGGCCCAGCAGAACGCGGTGGCCATGCGCGTCGTAAATTTTCGTTTTCTCGTCGCTCGTTATGTATTATGCATTTTCTGTCCACCCGGCCACGGCCGGCCGTATTTAGTGCTCTTGACAATTATCTTTCCACCGGGTAAGAAGCCATGTAATATTCATGGCGTGTGGATTGTAAAGTGGACGGCCGCGGCCGGCACACAATACCCATAGATTCCGAGATTGCGCGCTCACCGTGACACTAATACCGGAAAGGAAACGGAGAAAATCGCTCTTAATTGGGACACACTGCGAACCATGGCGGCCATGCTTTATTTAACCTCTTTGCGATACACCTGACTCCTCAAAAACACTCCGTCGTGCTCGTTTCGTCCTTCGTCCCGCTATATTCACTGTCACGACTCGTTTGTTTCACCTGGCGTTCTTAAGCGATGAAAGCTAAAGTACAACGACGGCCAAAGTATAAAAATCGGACAAGTATAGAACAGAGATCGAATCGGTAAAATATCGATATTTTTTTAGGCAATTATTCTATTATCGCAATGGAAACTGTATGATGTCATTGAAGCGATATGTATCGGTATGGTCGTATTTCGATGTAATGCCTATATAATATCGGTAAATATCATGGGACAAAGAAACACACAAGACAAATTAGGTAAAATCGTGTTTCAGATTATACGTGGACAAACTGACACGTTGACTGAAAAAATTAAAACTGAATTATCGGTAGACTTATGAATGCCATGAAAACTAGACAATTTTTTTTTTTAGGTTAGGTTTTATTCCTTGATTCATAGGTTATGATCTGATAGTGAATTCAGAGCAAAATGAAAGAGTTCAACATGTGGAGGAACATCACAAAAAGAAGAACAATGTATAAATGTATTAATGATATATTCGAATACGAGCAAATTCAGAATAAAGTGAGCACTTTTAGGTTAAGAAATGAAAAAGATAGCTGGCAATAAAGATTAGGTCAAGTTTAATACATGCTTTGTTGGTAACAAAGATAAATCTCGAAAATCTAACTTTCCTCGCAAAAATGTATCTCGTATTTCTTCGTAACGTGTTTCGTGACGCGCTGCAATTTCAGCTCTGACAATCTCCTATTAATTACGATACTTGTAAATGTAAATAACACGGAAAAACCAATGAATACTCAATGAAATTTATGAGGGAGAAAGTTCTCTCGCATACGGAGATCACTCACGTGTGTTTAATTATTATGATTCAGTTCTTTTGTGTACAACGCAGAG
>NIPQ01107996.1:0-16021 GCA_002806875.1 Lepidotrigona ventralis hoosana | reverse complement strand
CAGGCGAAACCATGTTTAACATTATGATGATGAATCAATACGATAGAGGTATAAGGAAAAAGAAATATGGAAAAGTCCGTACGGCAGAGTCATAAAGAGAAATGAAGAAATCCAACGCAAAATACGCAAAACTCGAAGATCAATGAAAAAGAAATAAAAATCTAGTACACAGTTTACGCGGGGAGTAATGCAACCAGGTCATTGTCCTTTACGTTTCTACGGTAAACGTAAGTGCAATGACACTTTTAAGGCTGGTAAAAACCAAGGAGACGCATCTACGTGTGGTGGCATCATTAAAATATCTCGGTAGGTATATCCTGTAGAAACTCAGTGAATTCGAGCCGCTGAAACAGAGCATGAATGCGTCTTCCTTCCGTCTATTTCAGCGACAATCGAGTGAAACCAGGAAGCATAATTTGGACTGCGAGCTGCCTCTATTGTATTCACCGATTATTGTTAATTAATTCTTCCAAGTGACTATCGGGTTAATCGCGCTGATGTTCCAGAACAGTAGAATGAATTCTAATTCGTTTCCGTAATGTCCAATTAAAAGCGAATGCTACGAAATTAAATTAATATTAAAATAATTATGCGAATTAAAATATTACCAAAAGATTATAGCTGAAGAATCTCGTACGAATTTCAACGTTGTACAAACGCTGTTTTCCTAACGAAACGCCTGACTCGTTCTTACAGGTTGCTAAGTGGTGGACGATGTTATAACACGAAAAACAATGCGATTTCCCAGCACAGATGCAACACGGGTTTCTCAATTTCCTAATTGACCGATATCGAAATGTTGTAGTATGCGTAAAGTAGTAGTGTTTCATTCAGGTACATGCAACAGTTTTTTTACGGCGTTCCAAGTAGTACGAAATCTTATTGTTTAGAAGGAACGTATGAATCCAACTCGGCAAGGCGAATAAGGCCAGCACCGCTATTTTTGTATGCTAATGCGCGATTTGATGTTGATTTCATCTGCTGGTGCTTTCGCGCTCCGTTAACCGGTACTCTAATGCCGATTTTGCAACTTTTTTTTGCCAGAGAATATTCGTGTCTTCGTATCATCATGTCTTTTGTTTTAGTTCAGTCTATTGGCTACTTTTAACTATAAGTTAAGCTGTAAGTAAGTTAGAAGAGAAAGAGAGACAGTAAGATTTGATAGAAAAAATAAAATTAAAAAAAAAGCTTACTTTTATCTAAATTTACCTCAAAAAAAGTTTGAAGAATTTCTAACTACATAAACATGTTCTTCTTGTCAAGTAAAATTGTTAAAACATACAACAATAAATGTAATTCTAATTATCTACGTACAGATAATCACTCGATTTCTGTGAGATTTATACATCAATATCAAATAACATCGAACAAAAGTAAAGTAAAGGAAAGTGCAAAGAGTTTCTCTTTAATATAATGTAAAAGAAAGAAAGTACTTGATTATTATCAACGAAAGGTAGCAGCTAGAACAGTGCGTGTAAAATTTCTGAATGAAAATTTATGCATATACGTATGTACTTACTGAAAACTCGACTTGTGTTACGCTTATTTTTTAATGACGGAAAATTTAGTTTGCTGGTTTCTGTCCTTCCAGGAGATGCGAGTACTCAGCTTGCACCTTTGGTGTAAGGTAGAATAACAATGAAAGTGGCTAGATACGCGCTGCGGACTCCTACTCTTAAGTCTTTCTTTCTTTCTTTCTTCTTCCGGCGGTGCGTGGAATATACTCGAATGCAGCAAGCTTGATCGCGGCATCGCAGGAGATTTACCCTGTAAACAATTCACAAATGAATCGATAATTGTAATCCAATAATCCTTAAATAAATGGACATTAACAGATTTTAATGTAATCCAATCCACATATGCATATATATATATATATATATATATATATGTATGTGTATAACAGACAAAAATATTAACATATATACGTATAGTAATAAATAATGATAATAATTGGAATTTTATTCAAGCCTTAAAAGGCTTATTCCCCAATTTGCGATTTGATATTGCGTAACGTTGTATCCCGACTGTAAATATCAAGTTCATGTCAAAATATAAAAACATGGAAACAATTCCTTTATCCCTTTTTCATATTTCATTTCAAATGATATATAACGAAATAATTAACCGAACGAATTATGTAGAAATGAATTGAAACCAAAGGATACGCGATCGATGCGACACCTCAGTCTATCATAGTCTATTTCACAACGAAGAATGCATATACCTAAATACGATGCATCGACTTGCTTGTTACATACGTGATAGTGCAAATCATGCTCCAATTATATGAATATTCGTTGAGTACCATGCGTTTATAGGATAACATCCACTTGTGAACTGAATCATCAACAAATTCTTAAGAAAAGTAAACGAACAATTTTCTAGGTTATGTATATAAAATGTTTTTTTCCAGAAGAAATTTGTGTTTATTTATTATAATTTTAGGTGAGATATCAATGCATACATTGTTATACATTTCTGACTAAAATATAATACCAATAGCTATTGTTTCTCTAGTTCATGTAATAGGTGTTTTGTCGCGAATGGACAAATGCGAGATGATAGAAGTAATTTCGTTTAAAAATTCCGATCAAGAGCCTGAACCCGATTCCCAGGACGTGGAAGTGAGCAAAATTATCGAAGCGAACGTGACATTGACCAATTCAACTGTTAATGTAACCAAAGTCAATTGCTTAACGGATAAAATCTATGGACCAGTAGAAGTAAACGCAATAAAATCTTTGAAGATGGTAAATGTAAGATGTAAAAGAACGAATGATGACAAGTATTAATATTTTTCAGATTGTTAACGCAACCAGGTTAATGAAATTATTAATCCTAGAACCTGGACCATTGAACAAAAGCAGAAACGACAAAGAAGGCAGACTTTTACCAGGAACTTGCGTGATAGTATTATTTTATGCCAGATGGAGTATATTCAGTAGTCAAGCTGCGCCACATTTTAATGCACTCCCACGTTCCTTTCCACATATTAAGGCAGTGGCATTAGATGCTATTAAATACCAAAAGTAATTGACATTCTAAGATAAAATAGCTTATTTATATTGTCGAACAAGTTTCATTAATATCTCATATTTTTCGTGTTTTCAGTTTTAATGCACAATATGGAATTGTCGGAGTCCCGACATTAATGCTCGTTCATAATGGGAAACCTGTGGCAAAATTCAATTACACTGTTTACACACTTGAAGCTTTCGCAAAATTTATAACGCAAATAACTAATTTACAACCAAACGGATCATTATATGTTACATCGCTGGATTTTGCTGGCCCTGTTTCTAGCACACCTTACAATGGAACAGATTATTGTCTAGTCTTGTCATGGATCTTCATCACTGCATGTGCTTTATACTTTACCTCGCAAAGCAGCTGGTGGCAACAATTTGTAGAATTAATTCAAAATACATGGCGTGAAAGTAATGCTCAACATGAACATGCCGATTAGAGCATAAAACAAAATTGTTTTATATTCTACACAAGAAATTACGACGTAAAATACAAACACACGATGTCATTCATTCGCGCGATAATCTAATGTTAAGAAAATGTAAATATATTTCAATAAATAAATAAATGTACGTTATTTAATAAATATATATCGGTTTATTATTGTCTTTTACGTTCGTTTCACCATTTATAAAATCAACTATATAAATCTTTAAGAAGTTAGAATNATCAACTATATAAATCTTTAAGAAGTTAGAATTTAGGAATTTATTTTTTAACGATAACGCAGCTTATAAAACGAGTCACAGGAAGTTTCGCAGTTGCAAAGTTCGTTCAAACGGAACCCGAATATACCGCGCGCTTTTTGTCAATTGAGCATCTAATTTACTGTCAATTGTTTCAATTTGCATGCCATATTGCAAACGNATTTAGGAATTTATTTTTTAACGATAACGCAGCTTATAAAACGAGTCACAGGAAGTTTCGCAGTTGCAAAGTTCGTTCAAACGGAACCCGAATATACCGCGCGCTTTTTGTCAATTGAGCATCTAATTTTACTGTCAATTGTTTCAATTTGCATGCCATATTGCAAACAATCCGATATCTTCAAAAGAGGAGGCACAACGAAATTGCGACAATAATTCAACGTTCCAACGAGACAGTCGTCATGCTATATGCGATAAAGCTTGAATTTGACTTCGATAGTTCTATACCAAAACTTTCGTGTAATGGCCGACTTCGTGATTCACTTATCACATCCCTAACTTCATGATTGTTGTGTGCGGCATTTGTTTGCGCTGAAGTTCGTCTCTAATGAGTTTTGTTATCGCTGTTATTACAAGAAAGAGATGCTGTTTATTTTTATGTAACATAATTGACCGTAATTGACGCAAACATCCTGTGGAAAATTAAGTTTCTGGAAGAAACATCATGACACTGTCTTGTATCTTGATGCGCTCGAGAGATTTTACTGATTTTTTTAATTCATCGTCAGGTTAGGTTCTTAACGGGGGACCGGCTTCATTTTTTGAATTGAAGATAGGATAAGCGAGCGATAAAAACATTCGATTAAGTTAGTAAAAAGAATAGAGGGTCGGGTTAAGATCAAGAAAGACCTTCTACGAGATCAGCAGTAAGACAAAAAAAAATAATGGGCTCATTGAATCTTATTTGCCCAATGTGTTGCGGTGAAACATTTAACAATCCACAGTCATTAAAGTATCACTTACTAAGCATGACGGATAATCTGTACTGCCCTGGTTGCTCACAACGATCTGACTCAGTAATGGCACTCATTCAACATTTGGATCGCTGTGGTTGCGTTGAGTCAGAGACACTGTCTGAATCAAATTGTGAACAAGAACAGGAATCTCAGCAAGAATCTCAACCAGATGCAGAAGTACTAATGGTTGGGATCGACTGAAAGTTTTCTTTAATTTAATTTATTTTCCTTCTTTGCTTGGTAATTTCAATTTCAGGATACAAACGTTGATGGAATAGGTCAAAGTTTTTTAGCGACTGTGAATGACAGTGGAATTATGATAGTTGGGGGGCCTCAAACTATACAAGTTGATGAAAATGGTGTGTAGAAATTCTAATTTAATCTATGTTAATTCCGTTCATTTGATTATTGTTTCTAATGAAAATATCAGGAGATATTAAAGTCGTAGAAAAGATGGAAACTGAAGAGACAGAACAGATGGAGCAAAATTCTTTGGAATTTAAGATGACAGACAAAGTTCCTAATGTTAAAACAGAAGAGAAATCTTTAACCCAGGATCAATTAGTAACGATTTCAACCACTTCAGAAGCAGATGACAAAAACAGAGATAAAAATGTAATTACTATATTACCTGATGGCTCAGAGCTTCTAGATGGTAGCACTGGTGCTCTTATAAATATAGATCATATAAATGATGTAGGTGAATTAGATGAAGATGGACTTCTACATGTTAAACAAGAATTTTGCGAGGTATAAACAATGAAGATTTACCGATATATATTTGAATGAATAAATTGTATTATTGAAGAGAATAATTCATTTTTATAGATAGAATCAGAAGCAGTTTATAGTTGTACTAGTTGTGACATGAACTTTAATTCTCTTGTGGAACATATAAAGCAATTTCATGACGGGCAAGAAGTACTACTTGAAATAGCTGATCAGCTAGATGATATACCTACAGTACCTGCAACTAATACCTTACATTCAGAATCAGGAAACGTAGCTAATACTAGACAAAGACAGAGTATGAACACTTTGCGTACAGAAGAATGTGTAGACAGTGAAGGAAGATTGTACACAAGAAAAGTAGTACAAATAGAAAGATTCTGGGATAAAACTCCAACACAAACATCACTTCAATCCACTAAAGCACCAATGATTGAAAAGTTCTTTTCTAATGTGGAAGGAGTGAAAGTATGTCGAGCAACTATTTCTTTTTATACTGCAATAAATCTTGATGTTTTTTTCAATGTACGTTGATTACAGGTACGAGAAAAAAGATTAGCTACGACACCAATGAGAATGTACAGATGTAATCAGTGCCTTCAGCAATTTTCCAAACTAGGAAACTTTCGAGTACATGCATGTCTTCATGGCAATAATCGTTGCGATAGTTGTGACCAAACTTTTGCAACACCGAAAGCATTACAATTACATGCAAAAGTACATGAAGGTGAACCTGATCCAAATCAAAAAACTTTCATATGCGAAACTTGTGGTACAGAATTTTGTTCGCACAAAAGCTTGCGCTTACATTCTCGAATGCACGCGCCAGTTAGAGCAAGGCACGTTGATGCACCTGAAGGAACACCTAGTGCAACATTCACATGTCCCGAGTGTGGTAATATTTTGAATATAAGATTAAAAATATAATTAATCTTTCTTGATACATTCGTACTTAATTGAATGTCAACTATTTACAGGTAAAACGTTAGCAGAATCGTACAAAGAAGCGCACATGGCATTGCATTCTGGTGACTCTGTAACTTGTACTGTGTGTAATAGAAAATTTGATTCTGCTGATAGTTTGGCAATGCATGCCGCAGTGCATACAGAATTAAGTCAACCACATTCACCAACACCACCTACTACTGTTACTACTGAAACAGCTGCAACTGCCGAACCCGCAGAAAATCAAAAGCCTTATCAGTGTCAGCATTGTGGTCGAAGATTTACGAGACCTCATGAAAAAGTGAAACATGAACGTATTCATACTGGAGAAAAACCACACGCGTGTGAAGTAAGTAAAAATAATGTAATTACGATCGTGTGATTTCTGTTATACAAATACATTTGTATTTCTTAGGTTTGCGGTAAAACTTTTCGTGTTTCCTATTGTCTGACTTTACATATGAGGACTCATACTGGTGTCAGACCATACGGATGCCAACATTGTGGCAAAAGATTTAAAGCTTCTTCTGTGTACAATCATCATTTACTTACACACGGAGAAGAACGTGCTTATACGTGTCCTTATTGTCCAAAAACGTTTAAAACGCGTGTTCAATTAGCAGGACACAAAAACAGTCACACTAAACCATTTCGATGTACCGAGTGTTCCCGTCCATTTGCTTCCTTGTATGCTGCGCGTGCTCATATACAAACTCACAAGAAAGACAATAATTTAAAATTCAGTTGTTATATTTGTGGTGCATCCTACGGTAGAGCATTTGCGTTGAAGGATCATTTAAAACAACATGGTCAAGATGTGTTAGCTCCACCGGAACCGGCACGGGAAGAAGAAATTCACGAAGGAGAAGATTTTTTGCTTGCAGAAGAAGAAGTTGAGGATGATGAACTAGTTATCCCGTCACCGTTGCCCGTTGCACAATCATCGGAAGCTGATGATACAGAATGAGACTATGAGAACTAGTCAAATGTTTGTTACAAATTGTAGTTGAATATTGTTCAATATAGTGAAAAAAGGTGATAAGATAAATCCCTATTTTACGTAGTGTTCAAAAACCATCAGCAAGATTTGTATTCGTGCATTGAATATTGTAAAATTTTAATTTTTATGAACGAATGACATTCTAATATGAATTGCTGCTGTGACTAGACATGATAGTACTCGTTTGTAAATAACATACTGAATTTGTATATCCTCAATGATATTGTGTGGATAGAACATGTTAAATACGAATAACGAATTGTATGAGAGACTATATTTATTAATGCCTGTTTAATTAAAGTAAAACAAATCTATATTATTTAATTTATGATCTATTTTAACAATTCAGTTCTGTTCTTAGTTATAACTACGTTGTGTTTGACACTTTAAACCTTTCTTAATTTTTATTTTCCTAAATATTTGCTATAAAAAAAGTTAAAAAATATTATTTTATTTTAACTATAAAGAAATAAAAATTTAATGAATAAGAAAGAAAGGGGAAGAGAAGATCAAAGATTAATTTTAGAATTAATTTAAGTTCCAATGGTGTTAAAATTTATAACAAAAAATATAAATGTATTCGTAAAAAATTGTTGTGTAAAATATTGATAATTTCAACTATTTTTATTCTTTTAAAAAGTTAACATTCATTATCATCAAAATTGAAATAAAATTAGTTGCATAATTAAATCGTATTAGCTTATAAATATAACTTTTATATATTTTTCGTATAAAAAAAATTAAGAAGAATCGTGATGTTTATCTAGAGAATTCTAGATATGACTGACTAGAAAATAATCTATGAAGTACAAACTGTATAAAAAGTCTAATAAGAATAATATAATATAATGAAGAGAATACAGTTGCATAAAATATTGTGAAAAATATTTTTAAGTGTGCCAAATTTATATGCTTATAAATAAGCAAAAAATCAACTAATTTATATTATATAAAAAATCTGTCGCACATCATTATACATTTTAAATATTTGTATGGAATTCGTGTGTACTGCTATGTACACCTTCGCAACCAAATAAAATACAATTATAAATTTAAATGAGTCAAATGATAAATCACCATTATCTTTCATAAAACTTCATCATTCTTTAAACTTGGTATCCCTAAAATTTATCAGCAATTACTTTGAACTGCTATATATCATATTTTAAATCTTACTAAAGAGCTAAATAAACAAGCTTGCTCTTAATGTTAATGTACCATCTGTTGCATTTAGATTAATCCTTGCAATTATCATTAAGCCCTCAGTATCTTATTAGAATTCGTCGTTCTTATACCATAGTACACTAAATGACATGGATTTCTCAAATTTGATAAACAAAACCTATATACTAAACATACAGTGGAGTTATCATATGAAGAATATCTACGAGCTTGCAGCTACAAATTCGGAAGTATGATTTTCCATTTAAAAAATCAAAATCCTGTTGTATTCACTATCGACGTAACTAATAAATATATAAATTCTTAGTGGGAAAATGTCGACACTAGTAAGCATATGTTTCCTTCAGAAATTTGGGAAATACGACCTACATGGGAAGTGATTATAAAAATTATCAGTGTTTTACCAATTATCACAGTTGGATCCTTAGCTAATGGTGGATTAATCTATGTGATACTGAAAGAAAAATCATTACACACTACGACAAATCTTTTGATTGTAAATATGTGTATCGCAGATTTTGGTACATGTTTGATATGCCCATGGATGTTTCTTTGTGTTGATCTGTTTCAAAACTACATTTTGGGCGAGATTGGCTGTCGAACGGATGGAGCATTAGTGCATGCTTTGACATTAGTTGCGGTTTTTAACTTGAGTGCAATCAGTTACGATCGTGTTTCAGCTATTGTCCTTAATTGCTCGGGAAAATTATCGAGAAGGTGATAAGACGAAGTATTATTAGTTATTAATAGTATCAAATACTTATATGAAGAATAATATAAATTTTTAATTCTTACGTTTTTTGTTAGAATAATGCACATTTTACTTTTTTCTACTTGGATTTGTGGAATATCTGTCGCTATTCCTTTAATTTATTTCCGACATTACTACGAAAGGCAATGGAAAAATTATCTAGAAACATATTGTACTGAAGACACTGTGCTTATCTACCCTTATTGGCACATTTTCGCCGGTTTAACCGTTTGGGCACCATTGGGTATCATGGCAATATGTTATTCGGCTATCCTTATAAAAGTATTTAAATAATGAAGTATTTAATTAATCTTTCTTACATGTAATATAAAAATATAATTCTATATTTTATTTTTAATTTCTAGTTAGATCGTTACGAAGCACAAGCTTTGAGAAGTAAATATCCTATTGTAGTAAAATATAAAGGAAAAGTGGCACAAGTATTGGCATTAATAGTTTTAGCATTCATCATATGCCGTGTACCATTTACCGCGTTAATAATTCGAAGGGCAGAGTTATTAAAAGAACCGCCTAAGACAGGACAAGCAGACACTTTGTATCCATTATGGTAAATATTTCAAAATCATTTCATTAATCAATGCAGCATATGATATATGAATAATTTTTACAGGTATATTAGTAGATATTTAATATTGCTTAATGCAGCAATAAATCCCTTATTGTATGGTTGTAGTAGTAGTTCATTAAGAAAAGAATTGGCATTATGCCCTGTTACATCTTGGTTAATCCTGAAGAAGAAAGATCGAAAGTCGAAATCGTGTAATGTTTCACGACTGAAGATACAAAATTCCTATAATTTAAAGCCACGATCTCCTTGTTCACGAACAAATTACAATGACAGAGATACTATACCGAATATCTCATCGACTACCATATGAATAAATTTAAAGTTCAATCTGCTTTAATTCCTTTCAACTTATTATGTCTATGCTTATATTTAATTATATCTTTTATATTTTATTGAGAAATAGAACAAAGGTAGGATGAGCAGCATCTAATATATTCAATTATTCGTATGGATGCACTTCTTATCTATTTTTATGTTGTATACTTACATCTCAAAAATATAAAACAGTAATGCAAATAATTAAGTGAAGTAGAAACGGCAGTTTTAAATATAAAGCACCTTCCAATTCAATCGACAAATTCGATCTATTTTTGCACAAATAGAAAATAAAAATGCATGGATACCTAGACATCTGAAGTATTAAGTATTATTTAACTGCTACGTTTTTAAGACTGTCAGCTGTGAGTTTCCCACCATTGACAGTAAGTAAAAGATTTCCACTCCAAGATGCCTCTCCATTACCATTTACTACAAGATCAACCTATAAAAAAATTAAGTTTAAGTAACCTCCCGAAATATATGATTTTTCCATTCTATTGCACATAAAAAAATAATAAACTTACTTGTAATTTTTCCCACACTTTTTTTTTTGGATTAAGTACTTCATCTGGTGATCCATCTTCATATCCATCAACAACGACCTTTTCACCCGGTTTACTATCTGCTGGAGGTCTCAATGGTTCAACTCGCCTCACTGGTTCATCTCTATATTAATTAATTACAATATTATTTGATGTAATAACAAATATTTATTGACTGAACTGGAACATACACTGAAGCACATAAAACCATTCCATGAGATTGGACACCTCTTAAATTTGCTGGCTTCAAGTTTGTAAGGATAACTACCATTCTGTTTTGCATTTCTTCTATTGGTACATAATTTACAAGTCCACTGATTATTGTTCGAGGTCCACTAGTTTCTCCAATGTCAATTTTTTCTATATAAAGTGAATCAGCGTCAGGATGTTTTGTAACTTCAACTATTTTTCCGACTCTAATGTCCAATCGAGCTGGTGTTAATTCCTCCACCACTTCTAAATATTTAATATAAATATTATGTTATTACTTTAATTGATAATTTCCGCATTTCATATGAAAAATATTACTTGGTTTTTGTGGAGGATATGCTTTATTCGCCAAACTTTTTAATTTTGGATCTGCTTCAAATTCTTTCCTAATTGGATCTAAAAGTTTATTAATGTAAATTTCAACTGCATTTTTTAAATCTCCAGGATGTATTTCTTCTTTAGCAAAGGCATTCTCTAAATCTTCATATGTTTCAAATGATATATCTCCACCTAAAAACAATAAAATTTATGTTAGAGTAAATTTACTAAAAATAATAAAAAAAAGATACAAACCAAACTCAGTTGTCCTTTGTATATCAAAGGTCTTCTCTCCTTTCAATAAAGGAAATATTACATGTTTAGCAAATGAAAGAACTCCATTGTCATTTACATTACCAGGTTCACAGAATGCTTTCTTTAATTTCTTTTTAACAGCTACAGCATTATCTAACAAATCAATTTTCGAATCTTCTTCCGAAGAAGACATTTTTGATCCTGCCAATCCAGGAACTAAAATATATTTGTATATGATGTATAGTAATTTTAATGTTGTATCATATTTAATGGTTTCATGTTGTATACGTACTCATTGAGTTCATTAAATGGATACGTTTTTCATATCCAAGCAAAGGCAAATACTTTTCTGAGAAAGTGAAGATCTTTCTTTGATCTATTCCACCAAATTGGGCATCAATTTTAAGGTAATGTTCATCTAAAGCTTGCAAACCTGGATATAACAATCCAGAAAGCAAAGGATTTGCAACCTGTTTAACTACCTCAGCTCCTGCTTTTTTTGCATCATGCTCAGTTACAACAGAGCTTAACCGATACATATCCAATGTGTATTCCCTAGAATAAAAAATGATTGTATGCATTACGTGAAGATAACAAATTATATATGATTACTTACTTAGATAACTGATAATCTGTTCCTTTAACAAATCTTAATTTTTCCAAAGGCACATCTATAGACTTAAGCATAGCTTTAATAATTGTTTCATAATATTGAGTACGAAGTTCTAAAAGTTCCCATGGTGCTTTCATATTATCCAAATATGCATGAAGATCGGCGAACAATATAGTAACTTCAGCACCAGAGTTTAAAAAATCTGCTATTTTGGACATTGGTGCAAAATAGCCAATGTGAGGTTTTCCAGTTGTAGCAGTACCCCAGTAGAGTTTCAAATCTCGTTGTTTGAGAATACTTTTAAGTTTCTCATCGCCAAGCCACTCAGCTAAGTTTCTGGTGATTAGTTCATATTTTTCTTCCCACTTCAATTCAACCATGTTTATTGCTCTAAATAAAAGGAGAAACGAAAATTTAATAGAACAATACCAATAACAATAATAATGATAATTAAATAAAATAACACACGTGTTTCTCGTCACGTGTATAACATGCCAAATTCTTAGTCTTAACCTTAGTGATATTGTATTACAATTTCAATAATATTGATTCCAGTTTGACATTATATCATTTCAAATATACTAAGTATAACAAACTAAACCAAGAATATGAGACAACTACAATAGAAAATTGTAATTATTTATTCGTAATTATTTGGATTAAGTTAATTGAAAACAAAATTTTAAAAGTAATTTATCTACTTGTTCTAAATTATGTTTATATATTACAATTAAATTAATTACACTGCGTAATTTCTGCGTAAATACCAAAATTTCGCGACTTGCGAAACTGAAAACAGCTGGTAAATCGAACGCATGCAACTGAATGTGAATCAACATATATATATGTGATGCATATACACACACGCATGAATATACAGTACAGCAAATTATAATTTGTATTTGCAAGTTCGTGATAATGTGACATCATCTAAATTTTTTTGAATTTTAAAATGATATAAAACGTGACATAAACATTTAAACGATTAATTTAATATTTCAATTTTCTTTATTGACATTCAATGTTCCTCTTTCAATATAATCATTTTGATTACTAATCGAAGCTATAGTGTCTCCTACCTGATGAATATTTTTAACAATGTTTTCTTTTTCAATTAGTCTACTTGTTTCTAAATCAACATCTTTACTACTAAGATTTAATTCGTTAATCTGCTGGTATCTCTTTTTAGCAATATTTTCTAATCTCTTGTAAAAAATTGACGTTGCAGAGAACATACGTTTGAAATCGCGGCGATTTAAGCGCAGTAATTCACATACTTCTAACGCAATTACACTTTCTAATCTTCTTTGATCTGGAAATATTAAAGCTGCTTCACCAAAATAACCTCCATCTTTCTCGTGGCATATCTTCCAAGAAAATTAATAATTTTTTATAAGGAAGAAATGCGATTTCTCATAATTTATATTCATACTCGGTTTCACATACTTCTTTTCCATAGAATGTAATAAGAGCAACGGTTCCACTAATTATAAAGAACATACAATCACCCTCAGTCCTACTTTTATATATAATATCTTCCTCAAGGTAAATGACCGGTTTTAAAATTCCTATAAAGATTTTCATAATTATATATACATATAAAGATTTTCGTAATTATATATACATATACAATTGTAAAAAAAAAAAGAACTAAAAGCTTTTCAAAATAAAGATACAATATATATTTTGTTCAACGTTTTACCCATTAAATTTCCAATAACGTTACGCGGCAAAGAATGCAAAATTGTTGCCGTATCTATCAATCCACGGCTACTATGAATCATGATTTCTTGATTTAAATGATCTATATGTAAAAATACGAGTTTACAGAAGTAAACGAAACACAAACTGCTTTTCATATTACAAGCACATCCAACTAACTTGATAAAGTCCGAGATATCGCTTTTTCTTTGAAGTAACTGCCTTGAAAACGATATTCATAATAAGCGATAAGTTTTTTCTTAAGGTTTTCTGGAAGTTTCTTCTCGTGAATATATTCTTTTACTTGATGCATAATTCGTTGATATTTCAATTCTGGTTCTGCAGCCGACTGAACTGATTGTAGAACTATGACTGTCATAACATGAACATCAATGAAACACTTATCTTCAATGAATAATTAAAAGAAATTAAAAGAAGATTACCCATAAAATAAATTATACACCCTTTCCCAAACAACAATAAAATACAACGTATTATTGTATCTGATTTACCCAAGAAGTGGAACTCTATAAAACTTGATGCAAAGAAATTACTTATACCAATATGATAATAGACCAGATAAATATCTGAATCGGACCTTTTGTACAATCCGGTAGTAATCAAATACATATCAGAGTCCTGCAACAATTGTACTTTTAAAACAAGTCACTGACTAAAGTAAATTTAAAGTCAAGATGAATTTAGATATACCTCCTTAGTAACGCCAGTTATATGCGCAACGACAAATGGAAAAATATGTGTTACACAGCTATACCAATGAAATATTAACAACACCAAAAGTATTAACCAGATGGCTTTTTCTTCACTGTGAGAAATTGTGAAATTCTAAAACGTATTTTGTCTATCAACAGTCGAATGATATATATTTTTCAAATTTATTTACCACTATTTCTTACCGCAATAATTTGTCGGATATAAAAACGTAATGTGTAAATACGAAAAATCTTTAGAACGGGTAATAATTCGGGTATTAATAAAATGGAATTTGAGTTGGGTCCAGGAGGTAAAATACGGTCTTTATAAAACCAAACATATGGAACCGATGATATGAAATCGACGAGAAAGTATCTCTTCACGTAATGCCTGTACAAAAATTATTAATAACAATAATTTTGTTGAAAAGAATCTCATAATCTCATAATCAGTAGTTTACCGAATTATTAAAAAAGGATCTAGAAAAATTTCATGACCATCTCGTGATCTGAAACCTGTTATAAAATTAAGTACAATGTCGAATATGCAGATAATGTATGCAGGATGCACTGGATCCCAACTTTCTGGGCCAGAACTTTTAGCTACTCTTTGAAATGCCAGAATGTATGGTATCGCAATGAACATGTACAGATATGTAAACGTCATTAAAAGATCCCAGTAATACCTACATAAATATAAATCGACAACTATATTATGTTTGCATTTCATTTTATTTCATTTTCATACGTTTGCAATTTCCAAAGAATTACCTCAAGTTACTATAAGGGTGTATCACCCACCATGTTGAAGAACGTCCGTGTCTTCGCTTTTCGAAAGCAATTGCAGCTAAACTGCGTAAAAAATTTCGCGTTAACGGATGATTCACAGAAACGAGAAAAATTTTCTGAAAATTTCGTTTCCAACGGATATAAAATCTTGCATTCGGCGGTAATTTTGGTAAATTGCTGCCCGATGTTTTTGCTAGTTCACAAATATGGACGTCCAGCAGTCTCTTTGACACTCTTCGTTTAATCTTCATCTTACAGATTTTTAATAAGTAACGTGATGCTGTGATAATATATAGCTTCTAGAATTATAATGTATTGTATCATAATAGAGAAGTTACTTTCAAATAAAATGGTAGACAAAAGATAAGCTTATTTTTGTGTGTTTTTTTTTCTTCTTACCAATAGAAGAAAGAATTTAAATATAAAAAAAAAACATGTCAAGTAAAGAGGAAATTTCTTGTAAATTATTTGATATCCGAAAATGGATTCCTGAATTTTCGATTGGTAAATCTGTTTTCTTTCCCCTCTTTTTTAATAAACGGACAGATTATCGTTTTTGCTGTAACAAATGATCATAACAACTTCTTGAGCGACGTAAAAAATTTATATATTAATTGTATTTTACATATTATTGTTCTAAATTGCAACTTAGACAGAATATTTACATAGAGAC
>NIPQ01107994.1:0-16077 GCA_002806875.1 Lepidotrigona ventralis hoosana | reverse complement strand
ACTGTAATAACAGTAAAAAGAATAAAAGAATTTCAGAAGAAGAAATCCCTGAGAATAGACAGTGAATCAATTGACACGCATTGAAATAATTCGCACAATTCGAAATAATTCACATAAATTCCTATTGGTTCTTACAATTTACAGAATGGTAATGAAAATTATTTTTCCGGAGACTGAAAGTATGTGTCATTACCTTTTATACAATATTTGTTCCAGCAAATATAATCAATAAAATTTCATGGCATTCTAAAAATATTATTTGAACAGAATGATTATTCCTAATGTCATATTATTTTATTTAAAGTAATATTTCACTCACTACTTCGTAAATAATAATTCGTAAATTGCTGGTAGATGATAAATTTCATGGCATTCTAAAAATATTATTTGAACAGAATGATTATTCCTAATGTCATATTATTTTATTTAAAGTAATATTTCACTCACTACTTCGTAAATAATAATTCGTAAATTGCTGGTAGATGATACAAATAAAATTTCCGAAGGGAAAGGATTATGTTATTTACAGAATAATGAAATAATGAAGATTGGAGTCATTAGAATTTATTTAAAAAAAGCTAGAAAACGCAGTAATACATAACGCAGACTTAAAAAGAAATTTAAGAAATTTATAGAACAGTACAAAGATAAGATAAATCTTCTTCTTTCTTGTTTATCGTCATGTAGTATCATATTATTTTATTTGTATGTGACATTCTCAATCAATACATGTATTTTTTAGAAACAGAAAAGTTGTATCAGAAATAACTAATCAAACCGGAATTCCTTTGCTTGGATTTCTTTTCATCTCTGCTCTTTGAACGTCGCGTTGTCCAACATTGTGCAAAAAACGTCGGAATATCATACGTATTACAATTGCAAAACCGTTGATTGTTTTAATTTACAGAAAAAAATCTAAAGAATTTGAAATTAATAACAACATTTGCTTTTCAAAGATTTCGTTGTAACTTAACTAATTTTGAAAACACCAATTAACAAATATATCATTATTAAACTATACATCATAAATAGTAAACATAATATCATATTAAACACATACTTATGTAAACTTTTTAAATTGTTTTCGTATTCTGAATCTATTTTTAGTATATTTTTTTATTTCATAGGATTTATCTTATAGATTATTATGGTATTTTTACCATGCTACGTGTATATATATAATACATNGCGTTGTCCAACATTGTGCAAAAAACGTCGGAATATCATACGTATTACAATTGCAAAACCGTTGATTGTTTTAATTTACAGAAAAAAATCTAAAGAATTTGAAATTAATAACAACATTTGCTTTTCAAAATTTCGTTGTAACTTAACTAATTTTGAAAACACCAATTAACAAATATATCATTATTAAATTATACATCATAAATAGTAAACATAATATCATATTAAACACATATTTATGTAAACTTTTTAAATTGTTTTCGTATTCTGAATCTATTTTTAGTATATTTTTTTATTTCATAGGATTTATCTTATAGATTATTATGGTATTTTTACCATGCTACGTGTATATATATAATACATATAATTTATATTATACATACATCACTATAGCTTGTAACATAAATAAATACGCAAATCGCGGAAATGTTATAAAAAATACTATTCAGTCCTTTAATATGTGTAGACATATTACTGATCTCGTTTTATTATTTTTACATTTTTTAAAATAAAACTTATTTGTTTCTCTTCAAAGAAGGGAGGTTTCTCTCTTATTTGTTACATAGATATAGAAACTCATTTGTTAAGTCATCTTCAAGTTAAACTTGATATCGATTACATTGTCATATTATAAAAAATCAATATTAATATGCCAAAAATATGATGGTCTTGAAATAAATTATCAAAATGGTCTTCATAATTTTTTTTTTATCAGCATCAAATGCATGCCTGAGAAAATTTATATTCTATCTAATCATTTTTTTTAATCGATAGTAGCAAAGATAATTTAAATATTCGATTTAAAATTAACATCTATATAAATTCCTTGAAATAATCACCTCAATGTAAAGCTTCAATATATACATGCATACTTGCTTCATATCATATGTCGTTGAACGTTGACGAAATGTTTCATCAATATTAATATATTCATTTTATATATTACAGATTTTAAATGATCTTATAAGTAATAGCTAAGAGAATTCAAGTTTAAAAATTGAACTATCGAATAAAATATCAAAAATTCAGAATAGTCTTGCTATTAAACGCATAATAATTGTTCCATCCGTAAAATTATGCAGAAAAACAGTAAATCAATATCCAATTTTTGAAAAATTGTTACAATAAAAAATAGGCTGTTTCTAAATTAATTGGGTGCTAAATCAGTCTCTGCCATATTTTTTTGTATATTTTATGAGCTTGTGCAAAATTTTTTCAATATATGTCTAATAATAATATAAAAAGAAAAAAGAAATAAATCGAAGAAATTTTGAAATTACATCAAATAATTCAAGCTGAATTAGAATGTGTTTCAACGAATATACAAATCGTATTTTTCATAAAAATATTTTTTTACAATAAACGAATTAATATTCTTATATAATGTAAAATACAATCCTTTCTTTGCTCAATCTTTACACTCACTTCGTCCAATTTATGCATAACACATATAAGTATTTGCATATTCCATCAATGAATGAAATTTTCATACCAATGAAGAACTGATCGCTTGACAGATTTCAGCATCGTATTTATTAAAGATTATGAAATCGTGAGATTGTATATTATAATATATTATATTGCAATATTTCTGTTTGTATATTTATTAAAATATGTTTATTATGTGAATAAAAAGTTAATTATTATAAATGAAGGGAAAAACTTTTATTTCTAATTTTAATTCTCTAGTTATTAATTTGTTTATATATAAGTAATAATATATTAAAATATTATATATATTTAATTTTATATAATTTAAAAGAATTATTTTTATAATATAATTTTTCAATTTCAACTATTATTATTATTTCAACTATTAGATAAAATATAAATATAAATATATATATATATATATTATTTATATATATATAATTATTTATTCATATATATAATTATTTAATATATATATTTATATTTATATTTTTCTGTTTGAACTAATTCTTCCAAATTAGAGCTTTAAAAATTGTATTTTCTTGTTGATTAATTCTTCATGGAAGACTATGCTTTGCATAATACTACTATACTTCGTCAGATAATTTGTATTTAAGAAAGTAGTAATGTTTTTCCTTATATGAGACTTACTGTGTGAAACATACCAATATTTGTTTGGCAGAATTAGAAAAATTTTCAGTGTAGAAGTTTCGATACTGTTAACCTTGTTATTAGATAAAAATCAAAAAATGTCGGAAACTCGATGGTCCAAATTAGAAAAATTGGTCAGAATTCTGGCACTTCCAGGAATTTCGACATTTTCGAGAACTTGTTCCGATTCCGAAAAAAATTCTCGTGTCCGACCACATATTTTCATTTTCATTCTTTTGTAGCTTTATTTTCGTTTTTTACATTTCTATTTAAAACCACTTATAATAATTATCACAGCGAAATTTTACATCTTTCAATTCAATTTTTGCTTCGTTGAAATTTGAATATTGTTCTTGAAATTCAAAGTTAGAAATTTGTTTGATCCATTGTAAATAGGCTGAAGCATTAGATTTCATGGCTTTAAATTAAATGGAAATTGTTTATTGCACGAGAAGACGCATCAATCTAAAGTCTAATGATATCAAAAGATAAATGTATAGAGATTGTTTTTTTTTTAAATAGAATTATATTTTTCAATATATTGCTTGATATATTTCGCTATTTTACATAAAAAAATATTAAGCTGTTCGTGTTAAAAATCATTATTATATCATTCTTTATATCATAATTTATGTTATATGGATGAAGAATAAAAAAAATATGTATAAGGTACATGCTTAAAAGTACAATTCTTATGAATAGTGTTGTCAAATCATCGATCAAATCATCTAACTGATTTTATTAAGCATTGATAATATCTGTTAATAAAACAGTTATTGTTGTTAACAATTGATATGTCATCAGAAACTATTTAATATCAAATACAACTTCAAAACCGAGAGATCAGAAATAGGCGAACAAATTTCATAAATAGCAGATATAACATAAAGTGTATTAATTCTTAAAATGATATTCTTGACACAATCAGATAAAAAGATTTACAATAAATATACATCCATTTTTAAAAATGTAAATTAATTATAAATTTGATGGATTTAAATATTTCTATTGTTTTTAATAATGTAAAATGTGTTTAAAAATGCTATTAATTCCACCGAAGAACAAAATATTGTAATATAAAAATTTTATATTTTGCGTAATTTCATGTTTCTTAAAAATTTGTAATTTATTATATTTTATTACACGTGAAAGATTAAGTATTAATTTGCCAGTAAAGAAGTAATTTCTAGCAAGTGCTGCGAATATTTTAAAACATTCATGAAAGTGGTTATTTATGATCCAAAGTGGTTTATACTGATCCAAATTTGTATCCGAAATCCCTTAACAGAATAAGAAATAATCAAACAAGCTATCTAACCCATCCAAAACATTTATGACACGAAAGAGCAATACGTACTTAAGTTGAATATTATGTTTAACTCCTCTCATGCTTCATACTGTTATGAAAGCCATGCCTGCAGGCGTTCATCAAGTTCAAAGTGAATGCAACAGACGAACTTTTCAACACATATATTGGCACGTCATAAGTATTATTTGCCAATGTCGATCAGCCACTATGCTGAAAATTTTTCAGTATTAAAAGAAGATTAAGTGAATTGTAGTTTGTAACTATAAACTAATTTCTAGATACTGACATTACACTTGATTATATAAATTATAAATAAATTATAAACATGATTATATAAATTATAAACATGTAAAATAGAATCTTTCGAAGAATAACATTTATTAAACCCAATCGGAATATAATATAATATAATTGAACATTTTGAATGTTTATAATTTTCGTGTATTTATGAGAAAACAATTTGCTGTATATATTAGATATTTTCTTTACAATAGAAATACTAAATCTAAAATTCATATAATGTGTAATGAAAAAAGAAAATTAACTGGTGTTGATTGGACGAAATGGCACAATAGTAATAGAAATTACTTCATAAAAATATTTTATTAAATGTTACATTAATATTTTGTGACATTGTTAGTATTATTATAGATATATATAGTATTATAGATATATATAGATTGTACAGTATTTTTTACATGCATTTAATTTAATCCGTTATAATCATATATATCATATGTTACATGTCCTAAAATGTAATTTTTTAATTTGTTAATTTTTTAGTTTATTATTAAATATTTTACATTTATTTAAAATATGTTTCTTTATTAATGAGTCAAAACATTTCCAATGATATTTCAATGATATTTTTACATAAGATATTGTATAAATTTTTCAATATCATTTTATCACTATTTTGCTGAAATATGTAAAATCTGTTATACGAAATACAGACTTATGATTACTTTTATCGATTTAGTAAATAAATTTTGTCAACTTATAGTATGTAAATTTAACACTAAATAAACCGACGAATAATTAAAGAAATTAAAACGCAAGCAATAGGAAAAAGTTTATAACACTGTAAAGAACAGAAGCTTTTGTTTAATATATTTTACAAAGAATTACTCAAATCTTTATACAAGGTTTCTCTAAGGTTTCTGTGAAAAATTACAAATTGATCATTTTAATTAAAATAGCTGACTGATAGAAGAAAACTTGCTTCGTAAGTGGAGACATTGGCAGGTATTTACATGTAATGTAGAATATAGACATATTTACCTATAAGTAGATATCTTTCCAGAATAAGAATATTAACAGATATACTACTCAAAACCATTTAATTTTGTTTTATGAAATGTTCGTTGTTTACAGCAATATCCACAATGTCAGCGAATGGCTCGTGAATTGTTCGCAAATTGTGATTATGAACTCAAAAATAATTTTTAAATTTTTAAAATAATTTTTAATTTTAAAATTTTTTATTTCAAAAATAATTTTTAAAATTATTTAAAAACTATTTAAAATAATATATTATTTTATTGTAAAAAATGTTTTTTCTCATCTGAATGAATACAATAGGTCGAAAAAGTTAGGTCATATCAAGTCTTTTGGCAATATCTTTATGAACACAAATTATATACTAGCTTCTGTAAATAGTTCGTTATATGCAAAAGAAACGTGTACGGTAGCATTTTCCAATTATGAGTTATGCAATAACATACAAGAAATATAAAAATTCGAGAATAAAAAAAACTATTGATTCCAATTGTAATTTCAGTTATAATTCCAGTTGTAATTCCAATTGTAACCCCAATTATAATCCCAGTTGTAATCCTAGTTGTAATCCCAGTTGTAATTCCAGTTGTAATTCCAGTTGTAATCTCAATGTTTAGTTTGCATTTAATGGCGGAATGTTATTAGAAAAATTACAAATACTGAAATGAAAATACCTTTTATAAATACTGGAATGTTATCAAATGTTATTGTGTCAATATTAGGAAAAGATATTTCTTTTTATTAAAACATATTTTATATTCTGTTCAAATATATTGGTAGAGCTGCAAAAAAATCCTCATACAATATCTTTTTGATTCTCGAATTTTTATGTTACTTGAAAATATTGAAAACTAAATGTGCCAATTCTTTTTTCATCTGCACATATATATACTCTATTATTTATATTTTTTATTCCAAAGGATGTAATCGTACAAGTAAGTAAAATGAGAATAAAATAAAAATAAGATTTCTCAATTTCAATAACATACTCAATAAATATCGAATAAGAAATTTTTTAAACATAACAAGTGTTCAAATATTTCCAAGACATTGAAATTCCTCATTCTTAAGAAACAGATGTCTTGAGAATATTTATAGGTCTGTTTTACAAAGACAAATATATGAAAGTACGAAAAAGTATACAAAGTCATGTAAAAGTACATACCAGTTTTTAAAACTATTCTTAAATATTTTTAGCTATTGTAAATATTGCGCAAAACACGGGAATGTAATTATAGTTTTTATAAATTTGTGAAAATTATATAGTCATGATTAACAGTGACTGCAGTATTTATTACGTGTGGTAATTATATTATTAATAAATCATTAACTATTGCTATTAATTACATTACACTTGCATAAATATAATAATCAAGCGATTTGGTTAGCCTACTACAAATTCTAACTGATTAATTGTGTAATTGTTTAATTGAGAGTAGGCAAGGACTGAAAAGCGGAATCAGAATGATTAGTAAATGCCAACTGCAGCAAATGAATCGATACATGAGTATTCATAGTGATTTATATTGCGATAATAAATTAATGAATGAATTATATAATTCCAATGAATTAAAATTTCATTTCTTATAAGCAAATATTTCTATGAATTTAATTCAATATTTATTTATTCTTGTATGTCTACAGAAAATTTTATTTACTATTTAATATTTATTCTTAAAAATTCAAGACATTGAATAATAGATATATAGGGTATTTTCGAAATCGTGATACAATTGGCCAAAGCGTAATTCTACATGTAAAAGTAAGTTGAGAGGAGAGAATAAAATTTTTCCATACGATGCTGTATTTTCGAGAAAATCGCGTTTGGAAATTTAAGTATTTTACATGAGTTGAATTAAATTGAATTTAGTTTTAGATGTAACAGGAAAGAATAATTAACAGATTATCCTTTGTGTAAAAATTAATAAAAAATAAAAAGAAGCGAATTTTTAAAAAAATGTAGAATAATATTTTTTTNTCTACAGAAAATTTTATTTACTATTTAATATTTATTCTTAAAAATTCAAGACATTGAATAATAGATATATAGGGTATTTTCGAAATCGTGATACAATTGGCCAAAGCGTAATTCTACATGTAAAAGTAATTTGAGAGGAGAGAATAAAATTTTTCCATACGATGCTGTATTTTCGAGAAAATCGCGTTTGGAAATTTAAGTATTTTACATGAGTTTAATTAAATTGAATTTAGTTTTAGATGTAACAGGAAAGAATAATTAACAGATTATCCTTTGTGTAAAAATTAATAAAAAATAAAAAGAAGCGAATTTTTAAAAAAATGTAGAATAATATTTTTTTATTTACAGCTTCATTTTTAAGAAAATAGACAATATATTTCGTTATTAATAATATAAATGTATTTCATATATTTTTAAACTCAATGTTCTCGATAACGAAGCATCATAGAAAAAAATTTTATTCTACATTTTTTACTTATTTTCGCAGATAGAATAACCTCTCGTTAATTATTTTTTTCTGTCACGTCAGAATCAATTAAATTCAAGTATACCTAATAAATTTTCAAACTTGGTTTTCTCGAAAGTGAATTGTCGTATAGAAAAATTTTATTTTCTTTTTTCAATTTTACTACATGTAGAATTACACCTGGCCGGTTGTAACACAATTACATATAATAAATCAACATTTTTAAGTCTTAAAATTATCATCTGTTTAGTCTTATGATTTGTTTAGTTTTATGACCCTCTGTGGAATAACTTCACTGCTCACCGAGACATATTTTCGTAATTTTAAGAAATATATTTGAATATTTTTATAATAGTAAATACCATTCTCTCGTTTGATTTTCTGTTTGTCCAAAACTCAAAATTATTATTGTAAGAATTGTTGAACTTGCAAGACAAATATATTTCTATTTGCTCAAAATTTTTGTAATATCAATTAATTTACACAGTAACAATATATAAACTTTTAGTTACTTCAAGAACGTCTCGAAGTTATCTCAGTCAATGAAGAACTATTTTCTAAGTATTTTTATATTTATAAATTAACTTAACATAACTGACTTAATTTTATGATTCGTTTATACATAAGTGAAAAAATGTAATGTAAATTACATACATTAAATAATATTTATCTGTGTTTGTGACAATATGAAAGTAAAGGTCTATATGATGCGCGCGTTGATTTATAGTGGTACCCTATTAATGATGATTTGTTTAAATAAAAGCGTGATGGCAAAAGACGTGTTTGAGTAAAATGTACAGCGTAGTACGGCGAATCGCGGCATGGGAAAGTAAACGCTTAAAATGCGTTAAACGGTGTGCGAGAGAAAAAAAAAAAGAATAAAGAGTAAAGGGAACGAGCTCTTTCGCACTGCGTTAGCGATGCTCTCTTGCACAGCGTGCACTCAAAAGCACTTTCATTCTTATAGATGTATGAGCATTGTGCATCATTACAAAACATTCGGTGATGTATTTATGGCGAGTGATTTCGCTCATGTATGATGTATAGAGCATGAAATGGTAGGTCGGTTACGCGAAAGAAATGGACCATGTTACATCCCTCTTGAAGAATTATTCTTCCCTCCTTTTTCCCCCTCAGTTCCATCAAGAATTTCTTTGATTCATTAGATTGATGAATAAGTAACAAAATTCCTATTTGAAATGTAATCGTTTTGTACTTCACATCCATGAGAGCTAACAAAAGTATTACTGACAAAAGTAAAGTATTACCAAGTTTCATGTCTTTCATGGTAATAACCATAAAAATTGTAAGGAATCTTGAAAAATTAAATTTTATGTTGGTAATAGATAGATGATATATATACGTATAGTATATTTTATTTGATCCGTGATAGATTGTTGAAATTAACTATTAAATAATAATGTAAAATTACTTTAAAAGCTGTTCTTAAGCACGCAAACAAATTATGATAATTTCCATTTTATAACTTTTTCATATTTTACACAAATAAACATATTATACCAGAATCCATTTTCTATGAAATTTATATTTATTTATATTTTCTTATCCAAAAGGTATTTATCTTCTAGTAATTTGTGTAATATCCATTATCCTTCACGAGTGCAAATTCCCAATTTACTTCATAAATCTCGTTCGAAGATTTTCCGCTCGGTCCAGAGCCATTTCTGCTACTTTCAAAAGTAGACTATTCGGTATAATACCGTAGCTTCCTTGAATTGTTATTGCAATCGTCCAAGTTTTCAAAATCACAATGGCCCTGAAGCAACCTCCTTTGAGACAGCTCTGCAGTACTTTCTAACCCACTAATGGTACTTTTGGAGAAATTGCGATCAATGATTCTGCCCAGTAAAACGGTCATACAGTAAAACTATGGAATAGCTACGCCTACTTTCTCTGAAAAGTATATTCTTTCTAAAGTAATCTTATACAACTATTTTTACGATGTTACAAAAATGTCATAAATATTGATCAGATTTACTATTCTTTCTTTAATTTGAAAACTATTATGAAATGAGTCTGAACTGCGTTACGTAAGGAAAAATTGATATATTTNTTTTTTTTTAAATTTTTTTTTATATCTTATTTATTATATATATATATATATATATATATATATATATATATATATATATATAATTTTTTTCTTTTATCCTATTTTTATATTGGTGAATTACCTAAGAAAAAAAGCTGAAATATTTTCTAAATTATTCATTATATTCGAAAATGTGTTAGACGAAAATTGAATGATTACGAGAGGAGCATTGATATAATTATAATTTTTTAATGTAAATGCATAAAAGATGTTTGAAGGTCACATTTGTTTTTTTTAAGTGAAATAATATATTTTTTAATATATTTTTAATGTATTTTTAATATATGATTTATTAGTTCGTAATTCAATGTCAGTTAAACTGAAAATGAATTTGAATAATGAATATTAATGTTGAATAATGAATATTAATGTTAATAGACATATATTCTATTCTAATTTTTTGCCCTAAATTACGTGTACTAATTTACATAGAAAATTTTGTTATATCAATTTGTCCTGGATCTTTCGTTAGATAAAATCTTTAAATAATAAATTTCATTTTTATTTCCGAACAAGATTATTTTACGAATATAAAATTTTCACACTTTTGCCAGCTACTTGAATACTTAAATTATACATAATTATATACATAATTTATCATAAAAACACGTGAATAGTAATTAAACTTAACTTCTGAAACCTATTACGTATTATTTAAAGCTAGCTCACCAATTTTTTTATTGCATTACAAATCATGTCAATAATTTGGGATAAAAATTATAAAAGCTTTAAAAGAAGATACAACAAATCACTTTTTAAAATGTATTTTTCATTCTCTTGTGTTCTTACAATTTTTATATTGTATAAAAATATGTATTCTTGTATTCTTCAAATTAATATATTTGTATTTTTTAATATATATCATATATTTTCTGTTGCATATGTATTTAGAAGATATTTGTACAATTTTATTTATTTAATCAGTCTCAAAGAAAAGAGAATTACAAGGTGTTAATTTGTGGTAGGAATATAAATTTTTTTATCTGAGTGTAAATAATTGCTGAAACTTATTTTATATTTTTCTTACAATCAGTTTTTCATACTACTATACCTAGAAATGTATATGCATCATTTTTTGTTTCAACAGTTTGTTTAAACACTTGCTTTTATTGGGATTTATTAAAATTATATGCATTAATTACACATAACTTATAACAGTTATATATTGGGATTATTAAAGTCATATGCATTAATATCATTAATGATATTCCTAGTTTGCTTTTTGTGCTGTAGTTTTAATAATAATTATTTTTGGTTTTAATAATATTGTATATAAAATTAATATGCTGAAATTAACTGTTATTTATATATTTATTGTTCGTAATAATAATTATCTTTGTATTAATAATTATCTATTTTGTTAATACTATTGTATATAAAATTAATGTGCTAAAATTAACTGTTATTTGTATGTTTATTGTTTCATTTTGATAATAAGTATAAACAATATTTAAAAAGATGCACAAAAGAAATAATTAGTCAAAAATGTAACAAATAGAGTATCGATATAATTTCTTAGAATCCTCTTCATAGATTCACAAATATTGGCTATAAACAATAATTAGTAGTATGGTCAAAGAATATCTAATCCAAAAGTATGAACAATTGTAAAGTGAAATAAATAGTATCTGGATTAAAATTAACAGTGTGAAATTATAATGATAATTAGCAGACTCAAATTGGGACACTATAGTCATGCTTATCCACTTACTCGAATAGAATCTGATAAGCGCTAGGATAACGTACGGGATATTGATCATGTTATAACAATATCCTATATTTGATGAGTAGAGGAACAAATTAATTAAAAAATTTCAGAAATAAAATTTCTTTTTTTCATTGTTTAATACTCTAAATATATCATACAAAATAATATTATGAGAATAGTGTAACTGTATTTTGTTTTATAATATGCAATATACTGAAAAATAATTTTTTTTCATAGAAAATCAAATTGTTTCGATAAAGAAAACATTTAAGGATTACTTTTTTGAAGAATGTAATTTTAATAACTTATTACTGTTTCATTCGTGCATTAATGTAATGCCTTCAAGAAACGAAATAAAAGGCACTATAATTTTATTATTAAAATAATTATTTATAACTCGCAACAAATTATTATTTAATGAATTTCTAAAATAATTTCTATCTTCATATTACACAGTATTTAATTTTAGTTTTAATTTTAATCGAAAACTAATTTTTAAATTCTCAAAACATGAATCAGAGAGTTTGTAAGATTTTTCAAAACTCTCGAAACTTGAAGTATTAATTTTGTTTTGAGATTTCAAGAACTGGGATTAATACGTTTTATATAAATTATTTTGTATAAATTTTTATGGGTCATAGTTGAACAAAGTACAAACAAAAACATAACAACATATAAAAATACCTAATCCAGATTCTTGTTTAAGAACACTAACATCCGAACTCTTTCTGGCTCTAATCTACTTCTTTCTTGTCAACTATAATGCTGATATCGTTGATAGTGATATAATAAAATATATATTTTTATAATTTTTTTACATTTGGATATTTAATAACATATTTAATAAAAACAGATTTTCGAGCGTCCGCATTAAACATTCAAGATACACTTTATGCATTGAATCTTTATTAATTGATTTTATAGTTTGTCTTCTTTGTGTTTCAAAAGTATCGAATCACAAGAAAAAGAGTACGTAATTTCGAATTTTCAGAATTCGAAACTTTTGTCGGTTCCAAGATGTTTTTTGAGGTTTCGACGTTTCGAATAATTAGTCCTCACATTAAAATCATTTATAACTTGGAAGTAATTGAATTTTTAACTTATAATTACATTTTTCATTCAGATCTATTAATGATATTAATATTAATACTTTCTTTTTAGTATATTATATATTTACAAATTTTGTCTTTGATAAGTGTTTTAACATTAGATTGTATACACTATTTTGAAACAATTGCATGGACTTTCAGAGAAAAAGTATCAGGATGATCCAAAGATCTATGCAAAACGATGGAACCACCTCTTACTTTGATCTTTGGATAAACTGTTTCATATTCCTACCTCACGAGTTATTTATAGCAATATATGTATAGAGTAAGGACTATCGACTAAACGTTTGAGTATACATTTATACACATATAAATACATAGGCCTTTAAATGCACACTTCTAGTATCAATACTAATTACCATATTTTGGAGTATTTTAGTATTTTAATTTTAGGAAATTAATATACATCATTGTAAAAAATATATAAGAATTAATACCAATTATAAATAAAAATACTAAATTTTTAGTATTGCATATATAATATACATATACAGGATGACCTAGTATATACTAGACAATTGAGAAAAGAATGATTCTGCGTGAATACGTAGAAATACATTGAAAATTAAAAATTAAATTTTTATTTAAGGCGTCATGTTCGAGAAAATCAAGTTCAATCAGGAAATTCATCATTGAAATTTGTCTAATTGTAGACTGGACAAAATAGATTAATTAATACGAGGTCACTTAACCTGTGAAAATAGGTGGAAAATTAAGGCGTCATGTTCGAGAAAATCAAGTTCAATCAGGAAATTCATCATTGAAATTTGTCTAATTGTAGACTGGACAAAATAGATTAATTAATACGAGGTCACTTAACCTGTGAAAATAGGTGGAAAATAAAAGATAAAATTTTTTAAGGCCTCATTTTCAAAAAAAATAGTGTTTGAATAAGTTTAAATAGAAATTGGTTTAATAGACATATATTTGATAAATTTTCAAATTTAATTTTCTCAAAAACTTCTTATGTAAAGATAAAATTTTTTAAGGCCTCATTTTCAAAAAAAATAGTGTTTGAATAAGTTTAAATAGAAATTGGTTTAATAGACATATATTTGATAAATTTTCAAATTTAATTTTCTCAAAAACTTCTTATGAAAGCATCTTATGAAAAATTGTATTCTAGATTTTTGACTTATTTCCGTGCGTAGAATAATCTTCTATTTATTATATATTCCTGACTAGTCCAAAGTTAGCTAAATTAAGCACTTATTATTAATAAATCTTTAAACTTGATTTTCTTGAAAACGAAGCATTAAATGAAGAAGTTTTCAAATCACCTTTCCCTCGACTGTACATCCTTCATGTTACAATACTCTTTACATACATTTGCTATAAAATTCACTGTTATAATTTTGGTACGATCAAATAAATATTAATCATGTTCTGTAAAACTTCAGAAATAATATATGGAAGTATATTGTGAAATGTTTCCGATTATAAAAAGTGATAAAAAGTATATATGAATTTTTCAGTTCCATTTATATTTTATATTATGAAAACACATAGATCGACATAAATATCGAGATAGATAGTTTGATAAAATTTTTATACACTCTAAAAACTAATATGGATAATGTTGCAAATAAACATTTTGTAAATTGCAGTTTTCCTATAAACGTAACCTAAATGAAATGAAGATATACTATGGTCCATTAATGGTGCTTTTGAGAGAACTCAAGCTAGGGTTCTCGTAATGGGGCTTTCGAAAATGCTTTCACGGTAAACCCATGAAACAGTGTTTCGCTATTCGTCCATTAAGTACATTGCATTTGAAGTACATATACGTGTATACCTTCTTCGATCGTAACTTCGCCAAATTTTCCTAAATCGCTGGAAGAAAGGATTTAGTCTTGCAACTGCATTATACATACTGCGGTTTTTTTTTTTTTATCCTTTTCACAAGTACAGCATGTGATTTGAACGAGTATTAGTAATGCACAAAAGAACATAATTAATTATTGATGTCTTGCCTGTAAATTATTTATATCTGGAACTGTGAATACAAATTTTCAAATAATTGGAAAGTATTTAATTAGTATTAGAATTAATTTAGAATAAAATTTGACATTTTGAAATGTTATTTTACTACAACACGCAGTGCTTGATGCAACATTAATTAATCAATATAAAAAAAAATATTTGATTTAAGTACATATCCTTAATTATTCGTATAATTTTGTCTTACATAATAATATAGTTGTTTTATATATTATTATAACTAATCCCAAATTATTATAACTTGAATATTTTTAGAAGCTCTATTTTTACTGCATTTATATATTTTTTAAATTCAGTTTTCTTCGACAACAAATATTCAAATAAATATATTTCGTTTGCCAAAAACTTCTTTTATGTTAACAATATGTATTATATTATTTATATTGCTCTATTTTTACTGCATTTATATATTTTTTAAATTCAGTTTTCTTCGACAACAAATATTCAAATAAATATATTTCGTTTGCCAAAAACTTCTTTTATGTTAACAATATGTATTATATTATTTATATGTATTATATTATTATCTAACGTGTAACGTTAGATAATATTAATATTAATACTTTTTATCAAAATCTTAAACAATATCTGATTTCTTTTAACTTGAATTGATTTCTAACTTTTATCTAACGACATGTCCGTTAATGAGACGGAAATTCTGATAAAATATATTGTTTTTAAAGAATCACTGTGACAAATACATATATACCCACATAGCAGTATACAATATATAATACAATATCAGTATTGACGCAGTTGCCAGCAAACGCACTTTGGCGTGCAATCAGATCGCTATTTTCCGGTTTTGGCCCATTAAATCCCATTGACGACGTGCGTTTGAATTTTCA
>NIPQ01107983.1:0-15843 GCA_002806875.1 Lepidotrigona ventralis hoosana | reverse complement strand
CTTGTCTCCTTTTTTTTTTTTTTTAATTATTATTAAGCCTCGCGCAATAAACACGTGAGAGGCAGGGGGAGAGCGAACTGGGAGAGAGCAAACACGCGAGTAATAAGCAAGTGAAATAAGGACTTGCCAGCCAGAGTGACTTACCATCGTTACCAGCCGAGATAATCTCGTCAAAGCGGCTAAGAAACGGTGGAACCGGAGCGTTTTGCTCGTTTCGCAGCGTGATTTTGCATATTAATAACTTTGCCGTCCCATTTTCTCGGGGAATTAGAAGGGAAATTGGTATTTATTTGTTACAATATGCATGCAGAGTTTGAGATTCATTTCTAAATAGCTTACCGAGGGAATCTCTGGTAAAATTAATAAAATGAAATTAATTGTTAGATCGATGAAAATGATTTGTATAAGAGAAAAGGAACATGTTGCATGGTCTGTATTTTTAGTAACTATGTTGTTTCAGCATTCTCATATCATTCCTTTGTCGTGGCTCGTAATTCGTTTTGTGTTCACGAGATTAAGAGAAACTTTGACATTCCCATTAAGATTCGAAATTCTTTCTTTTCAGCTTTTTCGTTTCGTTCAAAAAATTTGATATCGCTGTGCTAAGAAAGTTACTGGAATGCAAAATAAAACAATTTATAAGCTACACAACTGATTATCATATTTAATATATGATTGTACTGTGTATGAATAGGTACTTTGTTGCATTAAAAGGTATGATTCAAACGAATCTTGGCAGATACAGTCAATAGAATATTGTAGTATATTTATTATAGAATATTATAATATAATACACTTATTATTACAATAAATAGATCTGTTCATCGTAGAAAATTTTAGAGCGACTGTCAAACTTTTGATAAAATTGTACCATAATGTCTAATTATTTACGTTGCATACATATACATACATACATCCATGATGATTCTAGGATTATTTAAAGCTTGAGAAAACCTAGTATTTTTAATATTCACAACAGCTCCAAACAAACGATAGAAAATAGCAGTGACTGACAAAAAGCGTTTTTCTCAGCATTCACAAATTTATATCTCGTTCCCCAAAATTTTTCTCGCATCAGAACAAAGACACTGTCGCGAAATTAAATTCCTTTAACACACATGTAAGCCTTCGTACTCTACCTAGATCCTAGAATTCCCAGATGGATAAATTCTTCAAGTAAACTGAAAAAAAACAGCTGTCCTTCATATTACCATCCGATCTTCCTCGATATTTCCATAATAATTGTCGCGTGTAAAGAAAAATTCTTCATAAAACCGAAGAGATCTCCGAAGAGTTCGACACTCCGGTTGAGCCAGGCCCCGGAGGTCCGAGAGGGTGAAAGGGGGGAGGAGAGGGGGATTCGGCAGAAGAATGTTAACGAATCGCGGAATCCCGAAGGCAGATGGATAACGGCGGTGTTCGGGAGTCGCAGATGGGCGCTGCCTCGGCCACCGGCGCGTTCGAGCGTCGACGCGAGGACCTGCGGGGGCCTTCGCTGCCCGGCCCCGGTGAAGTCGAACGGGGTCATCGAACTCGTTGTTCGAATGTTCGGCTGCACGGGAGTACCGGGAACCGAGAACAAAGTACCAGGTACCATTCACCTGGTACGAACCATCGCAGAGCGTCGTCCGGAGTCCCCCTTTGCCCGATAAGGGCGATCAGCCCCCACCTTGCCCGCCGAGCCACGTTTGCAAACCCGCGAGCGTCCCGTCCCACAAACGAGCAGACGGAAATCGCCAACTTGGACGTCCTGGCTAATGATGCTGCACGCTCTCTCTCTCTCTCTCTCTCTCTTTCTCTCTTCGTTCGCGAGCTGTGGTTGGTACTACGTAGTTGCGGTGTACGCCACTGGCCAACCTTCTTCCCCTATCCCCTGTTTGTCCTGTGACTTTGTTTGATTCCTTGCGTCTCGTCCGAGGCAACGACCCGTGTGTATCGGCTACTTTTCGCTCAGAAAGCGAGATATCGCACGTTGACGTTGAACAACGCAACAGGCTCGAGATCATCGTTTGACCCTTTGACTTGTGAACCCTGTGCTCGTGTGCGTACGTTTGCGCGCGTCAACTTGGAAATGATAGAGAGTAACGGAAAAAAAAGTAGCGGTCAGACTGACGCACTGAATTGAACCATTTGGGATTTATTTGAAAGAAATTTTCGCACATGGGACAGATTTCATTTGTTGGTGCATGGAGTAGGATGTGAAAGCAGTAGATTTTATATAAGAGTTTACAAAGCAAAAATAAATAAATGAAAGGAACAAGATGGGAACAAATCAATTCAATGATAAATATTGTCTCAATTCGAATGACGAGTTAGACTCATTTTGCATTTGGGAAAAACAAGTGCATGACGAGTGGACCCAACGAGTTATCGATATCAGAATATCATGATTGATAAGGTGCAATTCCTTTTACGAATATATTTCAGTGAAATACCTACCTATGTGTAATTTTAATCGAAGTACTTGTGATCTCAATAGTTTGATGCATTCACAGAGTATTGAACGGATGTCGAAATTTGTTTGTTGAAGTGTCGAGGTATCAAACCTGTATCAATATTTTTGTATTATTCTTCTTATTAAATATTTTAGTATCGAACTGATTGAATCATTAATTAACAATTAGCAATTGTCTCGATACTATTATAATTTAAATATAGCTCTTGAAAACGAAAGTGTAAATGGAAGTGTCTGTCTGAAGACAAATTTCATCAAGTAATTTGTAACAGAGTAACGTAACGCGCGAGAAAAAAAAAAAATTTTAATTTGAATCAACTAATTGAAAGTTCAAAGGACGAGAGAAATCGGCGTCATTCGCGTGGGGTAAGCGAAAGTGTATGCATTCGGTAAAAAGGTCAATCGAAAGCAATCTGTCATGATTAAATAATTCACGACGAAATCAAATATTAATAAAAATTCTACGTAATTTATAAAAAAAATTTCTAACTAAGGACAATCTACAAAGAGAGCAAATTTTGTTAAAAATTGAACTAAAACCATCTTGTCATAAGTTGTAAGTATTACCTTACGTATGGTTTACAATGGAATTAAACCAATTTTTATAGAATGCACGTAATGTTTAATTACATGTCAAAACAAATTTGGCACGTAGAACAATTTTCCATTCAGGTTCTATTTTTTTAAATTCTCAATATTTTTTAACACTCAGTGTTATAAATTTGCATAAAAATCCGCAATCTATTCATAGACACGAGCAATACAATGCAGTCTACAATAAAATACAAGCTTAAAACCAAGATAAAAATTGAATGCACTTATTCTCATAACTCGTAAATAGATCACAGACTTTTGTGCATCTATGGAGCACTTGAATTTACAAAGATACATGCAATGTGCAAATACTTGTGTGAAAAACATCTGCTGTGTGTAAAACAAAACTATAGCATAGTTATATATTCATATATATATATTCTATATGAGCTATATATTTATTGTGATATTTACTAGATATAACAACAATCTATCTTTTATCTGTTTAATTATTATTACGACTCGTAAAGAACACGAATTGCGCAGCCCAGTCGCAAAAGCAGAGTGAAAAGCCTCGATAAAAATCGAACATATTACCTGGCTACGTTCTCAACCCTCTTTACATAACTCATAACGGAAGTGTCTCGCGGAGTAATGACAAAGAGGACGCGGATAAGGTAAGCTAGCAGACAGCTAGCTCAGTACATCTGGAGATACCTACTCGAGAAGGATTTGAACTTGGGTTTGCACGACGCTTGGAAAGAGAGGACGAAGAGAGGAGCGAAGGACGGAAATCAGAAGCTGGACAGTCGCGGCTAATGATGCTGCACGACCGTCCAAGTAGTACAGTAGTAGACTCTATTCTTTATTCGTGCTTTATTTGCTTCTGCTCTCCCACGTGCAGCCGCGATTCACTCGCGTGTCGTGGAATCGTCGCCCCGTTAGTTCTTCCGTCGTGTAGCTTCTTGCTGACCCGATCTCACGCGGCTAATTTATGTATTTATGAGAGAGCGAAGAGCCAAAGAGAGAGAGAGAGAGAGAGAGAACACGAAGATAAATAATTATTCAATGCAACAATTGGTTAATAATAATTGTTCAACGTGATAATTGGTCAGAAATAGTTGCGTAAGGTATTTTTATTTTTATTTCAAATACTACTTTGCTTGACAATTGAAAAAACAGTCTGTCTGCTGAAAGGAATTGCTGTATTAAATTTATAGAATATAAAGTAATTAAATTATAGAATGATATTGAATTTATAGGATATTTTAATTCTTAAAATATTGTGAAAATTTCGTTAAAAATTTCGCTACGCAATTATTTCACATAACGAAAGATATAATTATTATTTAATTTTATCCAGTAAAGTATCTAATCCAATTGAGATACATATATATGTATATATTTCAAGCAACATTTCAATCTATTCAGATTAATCAGTGCAACGTTGTGCGTGGGGAATAATAGTCTCTGTAAGATTTTTATTTTTCATTTCAAATATTATTCCACTCAATTTTTTCTACTATAACTGACGAACCAGTTGGTGTATTAAATTCGTGGAATAATCCCCACGCATATTACACATATTTGTTGAGCATTAAACATCAAAATTATTCTCTGATCCTTCAAGATCCATCGTAAAATTTCCATTGAGATACGACGAGATATTTATAATTATTCCAAGTCCATCCTTGAAAAAATGTGCAATAGTAACGCGTGATTCGCTCGTTTTTCCGCGAACGAGTTTCGCGATGGAATGCAACCCTAATCGCTACGCTGATCGACTGAGTTTGTTCGCCTGTTCGAATAAAAGGTGGTTCGTCGCCTCCTTTCTCGTGACATAGTTCTTCGAACGAATCGAGCAGGGGAAAACTCGAATTCCCACGTGTCTCCAGATATTCGAGAAACCCTTTCCACAGACGAGAGCTTGGTCGTCATCGCCACCTGTGGCAAATAAGATTATTATTTATGGAGCACATACGGGTTGTTTAACGAGCCACGCGCGAATCTGTTTCAGTAATAGCGGTGCACGATGCAATTAGCATAACCGGAAATCGCCGGGGATCTTGGTTAGTTTGGGCACCGACTTGTTTCCCATCGTCGACAGCTGTTTTTGCGTTGTCTGCCTGCGTGATAGAGGATCACGTTCGAAACGGAATGAAACGAAATTGACGAACAAGTTGTACACTTGCCGATAGTCAATCCAATTTATCCAATTTTCTTTTTCAAATTAACATTGAAATTATTCATTCGGAAAGTAAGATTGTTAATCTACTTTTAATTTGGCTTATTACTAGTGAAATTAGGTATTTTTCACTCCTATATTAATATACTTATAAATCGATAATAGCACACAAATTCAACTTAAGTATTTATTAATATAATTATTAATGGTATTTATGAGATATGAGAAATTGATCTTAAAATAAGCTTGTGTTCTTCAGTTCGTAGTAAAATTCAAATGTAACCAAGATATAATTTATCATTAATTTCTTTTAATTCCATACAAAGATGGAACAAATAAGACGAAAGAGACATTCAGCGATCTCTTAGAATTACTTTTCACAGTCGCGATGTTAATCGATCGAATTTGAAAAGAATCGCAGCTTAGTACATTGATGTTTAATAATAATAATGTTGTATTAAAAGAAACTTCGTTGTTACTGTAAATTCTTCTCTTCTTCGCGTCTTTCACAATTGGAAACAAAGTCATTCAGAATCACTCGAACAGTCATCGACCCGACTCGAAGGGCCGAGCAATAATTTTAAACAAAGAGGGAAAAAAACGCATCAATTTTTTAAAAATTTCGCGAGTTCTTTCACAGGCAAGAAAAAATCCAATAACCGAGATTGATCGCGAAACGAAACGAAACGAAACGTTGATCTATTGGCGTTTGAACGGACTGTCAAAAAGTCCTTTTTCCCATGTACGCGAAACATCATCGTGCTTGCGTTCCATTCGCTCGTTGAATAACCGTGACCAGTAATTGCCAGCGAGCTGTACGCTTGCCCGTGTTATCGCCTGTTATCCATTGATAACACGTCGTTCGCCAGCAGAAGTAACTGTAACTTGATGGATTGTGTTCGGTGGATCGCGCTTCGTTTCCAACGCGATCGACCCGGGGCGATCTTGGACAGGATGTTCCCATGCCAGGTTGACGTTTCACCTGTTCCTTTTCGCGAAAAGGAACCAGCATTCACGTGGATGCTCGAACACTCGATCAGGCGAAAGCCAGCTGTCCTGAACTCGGATGCTTGCTGTCCGCGCTGTGTTTTGCGAAATATTAATCACGCGTGAAAATGGCTTTCACGGAAAATGTATAATTCTCTCGCGCGTTCTTGCATCTTGATCTTGCCGCGCCGCTGTACCACGGCTAATGGGTGTTTGTTCGCGTTTAAATTACGCGTAGACGTCGGTAACGTAACGTGAGTTATGCTCGCAGGACGTGCGACTGTCGCTCGNTTTTTTTTGGGTTTTTTTTTTTTTTTTGTCAATCGCTCGAACACCCGAACGACATCTTTACTAAGGAATAAATTCTGCGTTTATTCCAGTTGTGAAATGTTACGCCAAATAAATATTGACAAACGTTAAATTAATAACTTCAGCCAACAACGATGATTTAACACCGTTAAATTAGTTAATCATCTTGAAGTACGATTAAATCACAAAAAAAGAATCGAAAAAAATTAAATTATTATTGCCAATGAAAAATTGTAAAAACTTCCAACCACATCGAACGTATTAATATTCTAATATTGTATCACTGTTAGTGGTACATAGATATTACATTTTCCAAACATTCTGCAAGTGATTACTAAATAAACACCATCTTGAAGTACAGTTAAATAAAGGAAAGAAAAAGCAGAAAAATTGTCGTTATCGCTAATTTAATTAAAATTAGCGATAGTGTTAACATTCGAATATTTTATCACTGCAATAGAATATCATTCTTTTCTGACAATACAACATTTAACATTAAACGTACCGTCACTATTTGATTTAAATAATAAACAAATTTCTCTCACTGATTCTTTTTGATAAATAATATCTCAGATTGAAGCGGACTTACTGTATAAAATTCAGGCATCCTTTTTTAATTTTCTTCTCGATATCAAACAGTTCTTTTAATAATATTTTCAATCAAAATAATATTTTCTATTATAATATATTTATAATATATTCTCTAATCGCGGCTGAAGGCAACACGCAAAATTCCATCGATCGCGCAGGTGAACGTGAACACGGTATACGGGGCTGACGTGAAGATTCAAAAATCGGTTTACAATGGCTTGATCGATTGCGACTTTTGGACAGACACGTTGTTTCGTGGCGTCTCTACTCGATCGACCCATCGAGTGGATCGTTTTATGCAACAGAAATAGACGGCTCGAGAGGGCCTATTATGTCGTGACACGTTATGTATCATTCCAAGTGTTGGCCTTCTGTCAGAGGTTTGATCAGGCTTCACGGTAAAGAACGATGGGAAAATGTGCACGGTTGATACATGATCTTCCGATCGTGGATCCTCGATCCGTCGACAGGTTACTGGTCAGTAGTACATCGTGCAGGATATCGATTCTGTCGAAGCTTGTCCGAGCAGTATAAATAAACAAAAAAGAAGAAAGAAAACTTGATAACCTGCTCGTCCTTGCGGCTCAAATTAATTATAGATGAGAATCTGTTTCCTATACAGGAGATACAGTTATGCTCGTGAAAGTGTTCGAACAATTGTAGGGACTTTTTTTTATTCATACGATACGTGTCACGATACGAAACATTTTGATGTTTCATTGATATCGTATTGTGATTAATGGTGATATTGATCAAATCTAGAAATATTCATAATTACATGCTCCGTTTGTAAAACATATTAACTTATGGGGACTTTTTATGAATATAATAAAATGTTTCGATATTTTCAAAAATAATTAGAAAATTATACGATGTATTTAACGTATCGTATTAAGAAAACATTTTGAAATTTCATTAACATTGAAAATACATGTATTAACCAAGTTCGAAACAAATTTAAAAATATATATAGCCATGCTCAGGAAGATACTTGAACACGAATACGTAAGAATCTTTATAAAAATTCTTTCACGAGAAATACTCAAGTATTTCGTTATATAATTTTGAGATAGATAGAAAGCGCGAAATATTTTCGTTTTTTTTTTTTTTTTACCACAGCGTATACCATTTCTATTGGTATCCACGAGTTCGTATTCTGACAATATTCACACCGTGCTTTTGCGTATACCTACAACAATCCGAAATCCCGTATTCACGAGCAAATCCACCTACGCCGCGGCAAACGCTCCATTACTCATTGGAAAGACAATGCCCATTGAAAGCCTTCCAGAAAACAAGCATTCACACCTCTTCGTACAACTTCGAAATCCTCTTTACGGACAAGAGCCTCTGAATAAGAGAAGCGGCGCAGCAGGCGGTCTCGATTACAATGGAAGTTCCTGCTGGTGTCAAGTTGATTAGCTCGAGCCGTGAGTTTCGAGGCACGTGTCCTTTAACGGTGACCGTTATGTGGACGTGACCTATGTCGTCGTCCATAGTGGAGTCCTAGGATCAATGAGCGCTCGTTTCTTGGAAGTTAAGATTATGCCCGTGGCTATGCACAATGTTCCACTCCTAACGGTCCGCCTGTGCACCAGTGACCTGAACACGAGCCGAGCAAAACTTCGCCCTGTGCTATTGTTCCTCTTCTTATTTTTCCTCTTTGTCTCAAACCAACGAGACTGACTACCCTGTTTCCTCCTCTAATTGTCGCTAATAGGCACAGTTTATTGGTCTTTCCTTCGGTAATCATAGGTTCTAGTTCTTGGATAGTTCTCGGATCGGATTTGCTGTTTGCAAGTTCTCGCTTGGATGGTTCTCACCCTGTTTTTTAACCGAGTTGTTCGCTTTGAGGTTATGTTGCATTCTGAGTGCGACTTGAAGGTCATGTACATACAAAATACTTCGTTAAATATCAATATCGAAGTCAGTCAGTCTCAATCAATCTCAATACTAGAGTCATCACTCAGTGATTTATTTATTTGTAACGATTATTATAATGGTTCTCAGATGTTGAATTGAATTTTCAAATTCTAATTGTATTTGAGAAGAAGGAGAATAAAATGAATGTACCCATATGAAGAAAAATCTTTGTGTGTGTGTGTGTGTGTGTGTGTGTGTGTATAATATTTAAAATAGAAAATAAAATATACATAAAACATTTTTTTTTAATTTCATTTTATTTTTACTTCAAATATATTTGAGAATTGACTTAATATGTATGTTCATGGTAAATTTTCTAATTTAATTCTCCCAAAAAGAAAGCGTCTCATTAAAAAATCTTTTTCTATCTTTTTCTACATTCAGGATTTATTTTATTTTTAATAAATATATATAATATTATATATATATAATATTATATACCATATAATGTTTGTATATTACATAACCCCAATTTAGGTCACATTGAACTATAATAATTTATTTATTTAAGTTAAATAATTAATCAAAGTGTCGTTGAAAGATTCTGCAACATAGGAGATTCAATCTTCTCTAAAGAATGTTATCTAACAAAAAAAAAATCTAGCAGAAACATTTTTATTTCCACGTCGTTCATCTTCCAGAGTCCACACTTCAAATCGAAGAAGACACCTGCGACAGGCTGTGTTAATTCCAGCGTGTCACGAGATTAGAAAAGATCCCTAGACAACTTGATCCCCGTGTCGTGTACGAATATTTCCGTCGTTCTTCTTTCTTATCCTTATTGGATTTAACGCGAAGAGCGTTGAGATGCACGGCGAGATCATCGCCGAGCGTCGATCGTTCATCGCTCGAATTCCTCGCTTGTCGCGCACGTTCGCCTAATTTGATCTCGCTTGGTAAACGAACCAGCCGCTGATCCGGCTTTCTTCCACACCGACTGGACTGGTTTCTGGCTTCTTACAAGAAGCGAAGAGATAAAAGAAAGCGAAAGGGATAAAACGAGACGAGGAGAGATGAGATGAGTCTAAGCGAAATCGCTGAGAGAGAAACAGTTTTGCCTCTCGTCGCGGAGAACGCGGAGCTACGATTTCGGGAACGAGCGACCATATTTGGCGTGGCTGTTTCGAGTTAATCCTTTTCGTTTGAAAGAAAAGACCAAGATAAGAATAAAAACGCGTTTTTAGTGGGATTATATTAAAGGGCGCCGAGATTTAATCTCGAACGTTGCATGATTTTTAATGGAATATCGTAAAATGACAGAAAACAGGACAAGTTTCATATAAATGTTGTTGTTAGCTATGGATTACGAAATTGCTTGGAATAATGGAAACTTCGCATATGCAGGTATCTGTATATACGTGATGAAAAATGCAAATCACTTCTTTAAATAATACATCTTGAATTCCAGCTAAATAATGAACTTTAAATCCTATTTTGAATACATAGATATTTTAAAAATTTTAGTATTGATTAGTTCTGAATACAGAAGTGTTCAAAGCTTGAAAATCTTAATTAGAATCTAGAATTTCGAAAATCTCGGCTGTCCTAATAAACTGTGAACTTTCATGCACATTTTAATTGAAAAAATAAAACTTCAATGGAAAATTGCTTTTAAACGTATTAAATATTGTGGAAAGCATCAGTTCTTGGATATTTTCATATTTTTGCGAGATTTCGCAATTGAAAATAGTTTATGAATGCAGAAAAATCTCCAGAATGATGAGTATTCGGTATTTTATAAATCCTTTCGATATTTCATCCCTCACACTCGTGGTATGAATTATGGTGTCACTTTGAGAAAACAGAAAAATTGCCATGCAATTCGAATTAGAATTTTACACTTAAGTTCTAATACTTGAAATTAAAAGGTGCAAAATCTTAATACTTGAAAATTAGAAAGTACAAATCACGTAAATATTTCAATATTTTACCTCTAATGCGATTATAATATAACAATGCCTGTAATATGTGTAAGAATTTTAATAATCAACGCTCACTCAAGAAGCAAAAGAAAGAAAATCACAATGCAAAGAGTCCAAGCTCAAGTAGTCCTCAATAGTTTATGTTATACGAGCACTAATAACGCGAAGTAATTTCATCAATGAAAGTAAAATCAATATAAAAACTGAAATCAATAAAAGTAAAAGAATAGATCTCAGCAAACGTTGAAACATATTCTTCCAACGGTCTCCAAAATCGAGCCTTCCAAATTCTCGAAACGAAGATTCACCAATAGAGGATTCGAAGCGTCTCGATACTAGCCCATGGACGAGAGAGGAGATAGAAGACTGGATGCCTTGTCTCGCGGTGACTCGAATGATACACGAACTTTTCCATCGAAGTAATTCCGCTCATTACATCCACGGGCGCTCATCACGCGCGGCTGATGATGATACCCCGGTGGAGGCCGCGCGGGCAGGCACACGAGAGATAGTTAGCCGCTTGTAACGACGACGAGGTGATAAATTTTCGCGTGTCGGCTAACAAGACCGCTCCGGAACAGGCCGCCTCGAAAATTGCATAGCCTTTCTTAGAAATTCACCGCGGGTCCTTGCCGCGGTTTAGCCTATAGCCTGGCACGGTGTTCGCGCAGACGAAAACACGTAGGCGTCTAGGGACAACGTCCTGGCTTTCAGGGTGCGTTCAACCCGCTGGCTCGCGGCTGGCTGACGGCGGACCACTCGGCCGAAATCCTTGAAAGGGGGCGGTTGGAGAGAGCTGGCCTCGCGGTGACAAGGGTACACACCGCGGCAGGAGGATCTCTTCGTTCTCTGTGTTAGATCGGCGGGGATCATCGTGGGAAGAGGGCACCGCGCCCACACGCGTTCGACAAACCGGACCTGTCCGGACGATCTTCTTCTTTCCCTGCACGCGTGTCCGTCCGTGACGGCCGCGTTTCTCATCCGAGAAGGGGGCTACCTGCTCCTTTTCACTCGGCCACTCGTCCCCCGACTAATAGCGGGACGAGACGTTGTCCACTTTTCATCTCGATAAGTGGTCGTTTCTTCGTGGCGACGTTCAGATCGGACGGAGCGTTCGCTCGCTCGCCGATTCGAGGGACAAGACTCGCGCGTGAGCGAATTAATTTTTTCTTCTTTTAATCTCGATGTACGGGATTGTACAATGTACGGAACGAAGCTTACAATGGAGGGTGAAGAAAATAAGTTAACAAGTATAGTATAACAAATCGGTGAACGAATTTCTATATTCGTGTCGTATTGTACACTACCGTGCACAAATAATTGAACGTTTGGCGCGAGTTAATTCTCATAGTTTGTATTTTTAATTTGGGAGTTGTTACTTCCCATTCCTCGTTTCATTCAACGACGCGGTTTTTAGTTAAAAATGAGAAATATAAAATTAGCGCTAAAAAATGAAAAGAAACGTTCATCGAGACGTAATATCGAAATTTTAACGGAATTTACATAAGATAATTTGAAGATCGAAATTCGAATCGCTTCGATTAAGAATAACAAATTCGTCCAGGAGCAAAACCAACGAAACAACTGACAAGTGTACCTAAGAAGGACGTCGAATTAATTTCCATTAAAGATGGATGTCAATTTTTCAAACTTTCCTAATCACTGATTTTTCAAGATTTTCATTTGAAAGTCTTGAAAGCAAAAGACCAATTGAAAGCGCGACGATCTCGTGTGTTTCATTCAGAAGCCCGGCACGCCACCCACGTGTTCGTGCGCGGCTCGTTAGATGACAGACGCAATTTGACCCATTAGCACAATCGCATAACGCGGCTAACGGAACCGGTGGAGACGCAGACCGGAAAACAGAATGCCAACGCGTGCCGCATCGCGCTTGCCTTGCCCTGTATGTCCATATACGCGACCAGTCGCCTCGCTTACTCACGAGTACTCGCGTGCGTGCGTGCACGCGCCCTCACGAAAAGGGATTCCTCTTGGATCTAAGCCTCGCGAACGCTCGAGCAAAAATTCGTTTAATCGTCTGATAAATCCACGATAGAAATTTTCCAAGTGCACGCATACCTGCTCAGAAATCTTACAGCAAGTACTATATTAAAATATATAACGAATAGGAATTACACAGTAGGTACAATATTATACGAAGTAAAAGCAATATTATTGAATTGTTATGTGTATAACAAATACAATTCGTAGAATATAAAATTAAAAACAATAAAAAGACTCTGTTAACATATGCTAGATTGTATTTTAAAATATCCATACACGGTGATCCACGATAAGCGCTGAGTATTAAAAGCAAAAGTAATNATGTGTATAACAAATACAATTCGTAGAATATAAAATTAAAAACAATAAAAAGACTCTGTTAACATATGCTAGATTGTATTTTAAAATATCCATACACGGTGATCCACGATAAGCGCTGAGTATTAAAAGTAACATTGTTGAGAGAGAGTGTGTACGTATATATTTTTCTTTATTTCCTATTTTCTTCGCGTAATTTTATATGATATACCATGTATCAAGTATCTAAGTGAACTTTAGATAAAAGTTTCTTCCTGCTACTATATACTTTTCGGCATCGTTATAACCAGCAGAGTCCCAGTTTTTATATGTATGTACCATTAATTGAAAAATTTTGTACTTCTGCATTGTGATTTTCTTCAAGTGACTATTATATTTTCGTAATACTGTATACAATTTATCAATGAAACAGATATTGGTAAATTTTTCTCTTCTAAAGAAATTTTATAAGAGCAAAAAGGAATACTTATATATATTTAGAAAAAGAGAAAAAGTAGAGTGAGAAGGTGATTATTTTAGCGAATGAAATTTTTCTTGAAGGTTTCTGTATGTGCTTAATTCTTACATGTACGATATAATATACAATAATAATATTGCAATAGTATAACACACGCATAACGTAATATAATTTATTATGATATTAAGTAACCAAAAAACAGTTTCATATTATAACAACAGTTAATACGATAATATCATAATACTGATATTACAATGATATAACTCATCTATCTTTATCGTTTTGCAATTTTCCAATATTCCAACCGTTCAATTGTATTCTAACAATTTTTCTTCGAAATTGAAAGTACTTCAACTCTCGTCACTCCCGTAATAAAACACCCTCATGCTAATAATTGCAGCTTAAAACTTACGCTTGTGGCGTGATTTTTTCCCTCCCCTTCTCTTGCAATTTATTTGCAATAGAACGGATCGTCGATTCCACGGTTCTCCAGGCAGGACGAAGGGTAGGGGCTTCGTGCATCAAGATCGGATCGATTCTCAAGAACGAGAAAGTAATGGCCCATGAAAATTCACGAGCCACGGGCTTCGCCGAGCGATAGGCTGCGTGGTAAGTGGCTAATCGTGATCATGAATAAACATTATCGTGGAAATTGTGACGTCTCGGCGACGATTCTTGCGGTTACCTCATCCTCGCCTGGCCTCTTCTCCTCTCCTCGCATCCCTATTCGCCGTTCTCTTAGAATCTCCTAGCGTCTCCAGCTAGGCTAATTAATTCGAGTCGATGTATCGATAATTAAGCCACGAACGTGGGCCAGCCGTGGCGCGAAATAATCGCGTTTTTCCCCTCGTTTCGTCTCGTTCGAGGGAAGATAATCTGATATCTGCGGCAGAGTTTATGGGCCATAGAGAGCAGCACGTTGAACATTTGGATTTTTCGAGGACGTTCTACGTGCTACGTGGAGCGTGGTTTCAATGTTAAGTACATATATACGTGTTGATGAAAGCCCCGATCGTCTCGCGGTGTGATTTTAAAAAATGATAGTTTTTGCTGTGGAATTTTACGATGGAATTCGTTTAATGGAATGTAGAATCTAAAAGTGGATCTGCGGACCTTTGCGCGGTTCCAGAGCTTTATGAAATTTTACGCTGTCTGTGAACTTTGATGCGTGAACCATACTTTCGTTTTAACCAACGATAAGTTATTTAACGATTCGAAAGGTCCCTAGCAAAATATTGAAACGGAAACTATTATTCAACATCATCATTTCATGTATAATAGAACAAGTCTCTCAATTCTCTGTTTTTTAATTTTTTTTTTTTAACTGAATTTGTCCTTTGATATTGATATCGAATTAACACAGTGGTAAAAAAAAATATAAATAGTTGAATTTGTAAACTTTTTTATTAACAGTGAATTGGCTAAAAAATTCTATTCAATTGCGTATGACCTATTCTCAGATACAGGCGTTCAACTTTATATCGCGATCTTACACATTTTGTGTCAAATTAACAGATGGCAATTATAACCAGTCTTTAATATGCATCAAAATATTCTACGCGTAAATCATCATCATGATTAAAGAGAATAGATTCGTGCAATTATATTTCTCAAAAAAGAAAAAAAAAACTCTAAGATTCTGAAATCCGTCACATTGATTCGTTAGACAGTTAAAAAATTTCTTCCTCTCTTCTCTATGCTCGATATGAAAAGTTTATTCATTTGATGGCACAAAAATCCCACAATCAAACATCAAAGGCAAAGGATTATTTTTCACTACTCACGACACAGGTTCAATTTCCTGCGAATGTGCAAGTATCCACACAGTCTAGCGCGACAATGCACGAGGCTTCTCTCGAACACACTCCGAAAGAGAAAGATAAGAAAGAAAAAAATAAATAGCGCAGTGGTGAAGAACCGAAAGAAACGTAGGGTCAGAGAGAGAATTCGCGTTGGTGCACACGCCATCCGCGTCCTTTATCCGGCCAGGTGAAATTCGTCGAGGGAAAAGAGTGGTAACGCAGACGTGGAAGGTGCAGTCGCAGTAAAACGACCGGTAGGTAGGCTGTAAAAGGTAAACCCGTCGTACCGGCACCGTTCGTGGTCCGCGGGCATTCCAGGCGACGCCAACGTGCCCTCCTCCTCCTCCTCCTCCTCC
>NIPQ01107967.1:0-15986 GCA_002806875.1 Lepidotrigona ventralis hoosana | reverse complement strand
AATTATTCTACAGATTGGCCCTGCTCTTCCGACTTTGAAAAATTGTTTTCAAAATTGTGAAAAGTACGAGAGTAGAGTGAGATTTCTTGTATAAATTCAAGGATCGATTACTAATCAGTTTAAGAACAAGATAGAAAGAATTTTGTTCGTTTCAGAGTTTAAGAATTTCAGCTTGATGAATTTAATGCAAGAAGCGGATTTAGAAGAGCATATTTAGAAATATGTGATATCGATTAAAAGGTTTTTTTACGACGTTAGATAGAAAGAATTTTGTTCGTTTCAGAGTTTAAGAATTTCAGCTTGATGAATTTAATGCAAGAAGCGGATTTAGAAGAGCATATTTAGAAATATGTGATATCGATTAAAAGGTTTTTTTACGACGTCTGTTATACGACTCAGCATAAAGGATCGGGATATTCAAAAAAAAAAAAGAAATATATGAATGAATGAGATAAGAAATGAAAAACTTTCGTTTATCAACGAAACAAAACCGAGGAGAGACATTCGAAACGGAAACATAAATCCCTGGGTAGAAAATAAAGAATTTCAAAACTGATAGGAAAGCTTCAGCTCGACTAACGACAAATCGTAGGAAATCCAGTTGCAGTTCGACCGGAACATTAGCGTGTACGGAGGGAATTATTTCCAAAAAGGACAATTGTCAGAAATAGGGAACAAAGAGGGCGAAAAACGCGAGATAGAAAGAGTATGCGCATCGTTCATTGTCGGATGATATTCGCAGGCCTGGGGGGCGTTTTCCTCCACTTTCTACAGGACAGTTGAAACATCGAAACGCGGTTGAGCGAGCAGACCGAGTGGGACGAGAGACGAGGCCTCTTCCATAATAACAGATGTAAATTACGTGCGTACATGGATAGGTAAGTACGCGTGGCGAACGCTGGTGTATGGGCGCGCGCGCCAAACAGCGAGCGTGTGCGTGTACCAGAGAAAACCGGAACGCGTAGATGAATGCGCACGCTGTCGAACGACGAAGAGTGCACACGCTCGACCAGCGGTGCGTGTGTCCCGGCACACGCGTATAGCCGCGGGTCGGGAATATTTGCAAGCCAAATTTTAATACCGGAATTAATTTGACCCGAGGAGGCAGACGAGTTTGAGGTAGTTAGGTACACCTCTGTACGCGAGGACCGTCAAGCCGCCCCCTCGCTCAGGGTTGATCCAACCACCGGAGCCTCCTCCAGTTTCTCCTGTTGGAAACCGTAGAAACAAAGAGAGAGAGAGAGAGAGAGAGAGAGAAAAGAGAGCAGGAGAAAGAGGGTTGGCTTCTTCCTTCTACTCGGCCCTCATCGTCGCATTATGTAAAAAGTGTAAGCTAATTTATCGACGTCGGACGACGCCTCGTGCACCACCCCGAAACTTTCCTACGGCCAAGGTACTTTAGCTTTATATATCGTGAATTATTATGGCCAGCCTGGCTTCAACTCCCTTCGCTCCTTTTCGGAGACCGAGGATTCGACTTCGTCTCTGTTCATCCCCTCCCCTCCCTTTGCTCTTCACCCTTTCTCTTTATCTCTCTCTCTCTCTCTCTCTCCATCGCTTTTATCGTCTTTCTCTATCCTCTGTCCACTTCGTCTCTTGTTCTATCACGTTCATTTTTGTTCCCTTCTAACCGCCTTTTCTCCTCGTTTCACTTCGTGTCGTTCGCGTTCTCTCTGTCCCTTAAACAGCCACCATCTGTCTCGCTCGTTCTCCTCGATACAAATGGCCAAAGTAAACTTCGCCATTACGAAGTACCGTGCACGGAGGTCACCCCGCTACGGAGCCACCATTTTGGCTCAACCAACACCGCCGCCACCCTCGGGAGAAGCTCCCATCTGGAGTCGGGAATGAGAGAAAGGGGCCTCTCTTCTCTCTCCCCCTCCCCCGCCCCATCTTCCGCCATACCAGCCGTCCGCCAACTATCCAGCTTTATGGCGGCTCAAGAGGGGCACCAGAACTTACTCCGCCGTTGTCCTAATTGGTACTCGGTATTAAAAAGAGTTGAGGTCGTGGGGCAAGGGTGGAGAGGGGGCTGTGGGATGAGGAAAAAAAAATAAGCTGGAACTGTTCTGAAGGTAACTGCGCCGCGAAACGTAACGTGGGACGGGTTAATGAGATCAGGGGTTTTTAGTTGAATTAACAAAATATGCGTACTAACTGGGAAGAGCGCTGGCCGTAATTTGCAATGAGAAATGAAGCAAGTTAGGCGGCATGTATGAAGGTTACTGGATAATACGGATGCTCCACTGCTCGGAGGGATTACAAACCGGAATTATCGAACGACTTTTCATTTTTATCACGAGTTCTTAAGAGCCTAGGAGTTTCGATTGATCGCAAGGAAACTTGACGTCAAGGAGAAGAGACGACAAAAAGACTATTTTAGGGTAAATGATTTCTGAGTAGTGAATTATTGGTTTCCTTTCTTTCGTCGAAGAAAACATTTCACTGGGGTTGAAAGATTATTAAATTTTTTTTATAAGTCATTCTAGTTAATTTTTTGCATTGATTATGTTTGGGACAAATTTTTCCGAAAACGAGAATTTTATATTTGTTTTGAATGGTATACAGACAGTATAGTTATCAGCATGTAACAAACTTATGATTCATCATTGACGAAAAATACGTCTCAGAGTTACAATGATACAGATGAGGAAAATTTTCAGTGACGATTTTTGATTCAACACGGTTACTCGTAATTTACAACTTTTATTTATAATTTATCAAGAAGATAAAAATTATGTTTCAATGGAAAAAAAATTAGAATTACTTATACTTTATATAATAAATAATCATTAAAAACTCGAAACTTCATCGTAAACAAATTATTTGAATGCCATTGAGAAATTCGCAAANATCAAGAAGATAAAAATTATGTTTCAATGGAAAAAAAATTAGAATTACTTATACTTTATATAATAAATAATCATTAAAAACTCGAAACTTCATCGTAAACAAATTATTTGAATGCCATTGAGAAATTCGCAAACAAACATTGCAAAAGTTAAAATTTTAATAAATTTTGAATTTCTGAGTTCACAATACACCTCATATAATTTATAGATTTTGTTGTATGAAGTATCATTTTCAATATCTTAAAAGGAATATCAAAGGCTTTTGAACGAGAGTGTACATGCCAATTCAAAGAAAAAAAAAAAAGGAATTTTTCAAATAAAATAAACCTCTTAAAGACAAAAGAAGAGACAAAAAACCAAATATACTAAACAAAATTCGTGGCCAAAATCCCGGAGGCCTCGGTCGGCGTTCTTATCGCGCGGTCTGTGAAGGCATCGAACCACTTAACACCCCCCAGGGTGCGGGTAATTAAATTTCGTAATCGGCTCGGGGCCCGTTCAACGACTTTAATTAAAGTTATTTCGAGGCGTTGCACGAGCCGATAATTAATTAAGAGTAAGGATACGCCTGGTAATTAAAATCCCCGTGAAGAAGAGGCCGATCATCTATGGGAAGTGAAGGGCGTGAGAGCGTATCCGAGGAGAGTGTGTACCCGTAGAGGGCAGGGACGAAAGTGGACCGTGGTAAAAAGCGAGTTTCTCGCGTGCGAGTTGCCCGAGCTGTAGCTCGTGCCCGTAGCATCTCCTAGGAGTATTAATTCAATATCTAATTAACCCGAGAATATCTAATTAACGCGGTCGAAGTCTCGCGGGCTTCTGTTTTAGCGGCTATCGCGAGAACGTCGTGCCGTCGACGTCGCGTTATCTCGGCGAACATTCCCTCCCTCGGCGGAGAGAGAGAAGCTGGGAAAACAGGCCGAGAAAGAGCGTAAATAAGATAGGTGGGCGTAATTGAGCGACGCGGGTACAGGACAATGCGCCGCGATCAAAGTTATTAAAAAGCACAACCTTGGAAACATTGTTGAAACGTCGCTGGCGATCGTAATTGAATTCGGGATGATTTAAGCGACGACCGCGTTCGACACCGGCCGCCTCTGCTCTCTTCCACGTCCACCGTCGTCTCGATTTTTCTTGTTTCCTCTTGATTCTAACGGACGGACTGTGAGACCGTGGGGAGCACAAGAGGAATGAACTTTTTTTTTACACACGCCAGTGTACTGCAAGTATGCTGGATACTTCGTACACTTGGACTGAGTGAGCATAATTATGTTATATTGGAGTGAGAATTTTTGTGTAATTTTGTATTTATAAAGAAGCGAAATTTTAATAAAAGGAACGTCTTCTGCGTTGCAAGTTTCAGCGTTGTTTTGTTTTTGATGTCTTTGTGGTGATATGTATTACAGAACGAATCTATCCAATAGTATAAATTTTTGTAGAAATTTGGTAAAAAGCTTTGGTTACTTCAACAGTATAGGAATGAAGTTGGCAAAAGAAAAATAGTATATTTTGAAGATCATATTGTTAATCCCTATTTATGTCAATAGATCTATTTTTATTAAGAACTTTATTACAAAATTTTTTCTAGATTTAGAAAACGTTTCCTTTGGCAATGAAATTGATTCATTTTCTAAATATAAATAATTTAAATATGGCACAGAGAATGTTATATTGTAATATTGTAAGTAAAACGAAACGAAATTTTTCTTCTATTTAGCACTACGTTGAAGTAAAGCACGTCTCATTACTATACGAATGATGGACTTCGTATTCATTCTGTTCTTCCATTAAACTGTTTAATATTGCTTCGTCACAAAAGCAATCACCAGTCACTGTAATTTTATTTAAGAAATTATTTCACAATTTCATGAACGACTTCAAAGAAATTCTATCAAAGAATGCGGGAACTTCATTTACCCCGACAGATTTACGCCTTTTATGATAAGCAAACTTAATAAGCATATTAAGCAATTCTTCAAACTATTCTATCTTTAAATTGTTTCTATCTCCTTTTATATATTATACACTATTGATCACTCGCGGAATCATGTTAAATTTATCCGAATATATTTTCAATACTTTCTCACATATGTATTTGCTGTTTGTGGACATGATATTGAGGTAAAATTTATAGAGTATTTCATAAATTTTACAAATTATCAAAATATCCAAGAGTTTCAAACATTAATACGACATTATCATAATATTTAAACGTTATTATTAGTTTAGCATGACAAAAGTTGCATTTTTGAGTAATATTCCAATCAATGTTGATATTTGTATTATTATTATATGATTCAAATTCGAATTCAGATTCTGATTAAATTTCTTCCTGGAATTTTCTATTTAACTTGATTTCTTTTGCTAAGACTTAAGTTGGAAAACTACAAGGTTCAGCGTATAAATTATTATTTCATTATTTGATTATTTCATAAAATGATGAATTTTATGGAATAATTAAGTAATAAAATAATTAATTACATACTGATCATATTTATTGTTACTTTCAACAAAATTTTGTTACACGCTTATATGATCGTTTAATCGTTGCCAATAATAACCTATATAAATTAATTGCATGAATGTTCCATTCATACAATTAATTCTACGTTCCGTATGAAACCTCAAGTGTTCCTACTGCGATTAATTTAATATTATTAAACCTATTCGTTATAAAAAAAAAAATCTAACAAATTCTATTCGTATTTTACTAAAACTCAACAGCTGTGCTAATAGACCGAGTACATGTAAGTAATACATATAGAATAGCATTTACAACCCTTATTTCCCGATGAAAGAAACTTTTCATAGTATCAAATTTTCATAGTCACCCATAAAGGTACTGTTAAACGACGCAAAATTGAATGTATATATTTCCACCTCATTAATTAATATGTAAATGCTTTTAGCGCGCTAATACTTTTTGTAACCATCGTAGCGGAAGTTTCCGACGAGTCGCGACGATAACACGATACGGGAGGACGAGGTTCAGTTTATAATGATCGCCGTTAATCATCAACAGCAGGGAGGCATCGTCGCCTTTTAATAAATACCCCGAGGCACCGACGGCAAGGATCGATTCGGTGTCTAATTAACCGAGCCTTCGGAGTCTATGGTTCTCGCCTAGTCTCGTGGGCGTACCGTTCCTATTTTACGAGCTGTCGTGGAAACGAGCAGCGGTAACCAACCACGAGCGCCGCGGCTACTCTCCAGAGGAACGAGGGAAAATCGCTGCCACATACTCGTCCCACGTCCACGACCCTTTTCGTGCCCTCCTGCCATTCGATAAACTTTGTCGATTACACTTTCCCGAGGAGTTCGAGCGGGCTGAAAACCGGCTGCCGCGCCGGTGTAAGTTAATGAATCTCACGTCGGGACACACAAGATGGGACCGATATCCGGCCAGAGCCAAGGAAACACTCGCGCACAACGGAATTGCTGGTTTTTTTTCTCGCGAAGAAGGGAATAAGTCGCTAACCACTTTCAATTACCAAGCATCTGTCGATTGCTCTATCTTTCAATCGACAATATGTTTGTTTCTTTAACGCTGGAACTACCGGCGGCCGAAGAGTCGAATTCTCATCAGGAATATGTTACATTAAAGTATAAAATATAAGAGAAAGTTTAAAAAATAGACTGTTGTCGAACATTTCCAGGTAACGAGTTGATCATTTTTAGCATTCTGGTACTTCTAGCGTTAATTCCTAGCGTTTCAATTTTGATAATTAAAACATTTAATTCTGTGACAGTGTGATGAAATGTGACGTGAGTATTTAAAATAAACGATTTAGAAAATAATTGTCGCTGCGTGCTAATGATTTCCTACGTTTCTAATATTTTCTAATATGAGATATAAAGATATACTATAATTTAAATTTTTTATGAACAATTTAGAATCTTGTGCTTGACAACTCATTATAGTCTATTCAAAGCCTACAATAAGCTGTATTTCTATGAGAACATGAATTTGCATAAATACCTACACTCTACTAATAGTTCATGCAGTTCGTTTATATTTGAATTAAGAATAATTTGGCAAGACGCTTCATGAATGAATCACAAAAATCATTTCAAAACATAATTAGCAAAATTTCAAAACATAAAACTAGCAAGATTCGAACTACGTTAAAATTTTGCTCCTATTTTTCTCGGAAATTTCAGAAATATAAAACTTGGCAAACAACTTCGCAAAGCCACAAAAATTCCAGCAGAGTCGCACGGTAAGAGATTCCATGCAGAATTTAACTAAAACTTTCCAAATTCCGAACTCTTCGAAAGTATGCCGGACGGGAAAATTTAGACGGAATTTTCCCAAACGAGAAGCGAAAAGAAACACAACTGTTCGAACGAAGATCACTAATAATGCAAACGAGCGTGCAACGATAAACGTCGATATATTCAAAGAAGAATTTCCTGTACCGAGAAAAAGGAACAGTATTGCAGCACACTGCAAAGTGAAAAATGGTTTTCTCCTCTATCGATAAATTTATCGATATCACAACACGACGGCCAGTGGAGGATATACGCGGAATTCATACAATGGTATTTCATTTGCCGGACAAAGGACGAAGGGGGGGAGGGAAAAAAGAACGAACGATGGAGCGTCTACGATCGGAGAGCGCGGAGGCACTCTTTGATTTTCACTCTCGGCATCCTTGACCTAGAAAGCGGTTCGATTCCGGCGGCTTCAATTTTTTCCCTCCTTCCCTTCTTTTCCCTTTTCCTCTTCCTTTTTTCCCTCCTTTTTTTTTTTTTTTTTTATACCTCCGATACTCACTTTACTCCAAGTCGCCCTCTCCAACCAGCAGCCACCGCCACTCTTCGATTGCTCCTTCATCCCCTTCCTCCGCAGGAATCCTCTTTTCTCTCTTCTCCGCTGATCCTCTCTGTCTTCTTCCTCTGGCGTCGCCATTTTGCGCTCTTCATCGATCCTGCGCCCACGCACGCTCCGATTTTTCCCGCCATTTTTCTCCACGCTCACTGCCCGACACCATCTTAATCCTGCCACGGTCTTCCGTGCTTTTCACGGATATCTTTGCTTCTTACTTTTCTACGGAGAATTTTATGATTCCGAAGGAACCTGTATCGAAACTATTAAGAACATGCTCGTTCCTGATGCCTCGGCAAGCACGAGTTTGATACACGTTTTTTGAGAAATATAAAATTCTTGAAGAACTAAGAACGTCGCAGGATAAGAAGACCCCAAGACCGTAGTAAGATAAGGTAGGATTCCTGCGTCTCGACGTATGCCTCGGAGATTTTTCGGCTAGAAGAGTTGAAAATCGCGTATAGGAAAACAGAAACACGCTTCTCTACATCTGTCGGTATCTGGTTCTTATAGGAAATCCTACCTTTAAGATGGAGCTTCTGCAAGCGTCGTACGCGTTTATCCCCGCTCAAAAGTCTTAGGACAAGTACTGTATTAATTTCAAAGCTGGAAAAATTAAATAATGTGCTTTACACAACGAAGAATTTGTAAACTGTTAGAAATTGAAAGATTGCACTAATCGATGATAATTACCGAACATTGAAACTGGAAAGCTTGCTAAAACTTTTGAGCTGGAGTCAGAGATTCTTCGACGACATGTTTCTAAATTACTACGCAGTTCTCGACTGAGAACGTTCGCACAGCAAAATAAAAACATGCCCCTTCCACTGTACGTAGCATCGATAATAAACGCAGGGATATTTTTCAACGATTATACGTTCGCGAGCTCGCTGTTTGTTTACGTAGACGAAGTGTCTCGAGCGACGACCGATTTTCAACTGATCGAACAACGCGCTACCGTTCCTCGATCTCGCGTCTGGTTCTCGAGCGATTTGCATAGAGCTAGCGAAGAACCGGAACGTGATAGAGTTGGAAAGGGAGGTATGGTGTGCAACAATCTTTTATGGCGGAGCCAACCGATTATTGTTGGACCCCCAGTGGAGCTGCAGCTCGACCCCCACCACGGTACCCCGTGCTCTCCGTGCAGATCTTGCACGCTGTTTGCAAGGGGGCTGCAGAAGTTCACGAGTCCTCCACTTGGTGGAACTGATGGTACTGTTAGCTTCTTGAAGAGTTAAACTGATGAAATGTAAAGAAACAGAATATAATTAATATGAGTTTATTCGTGGCCTATGAATTTGTTTAGTATCTGTTATGTGTGATTTATTATTTTTTTAGTTGGATAATTCTGTTGAAACGTTTATCTTCGGTTTCTTGGAAATTCGATTGGTCGATAGGAGAGGGATCTAGAAATTTCTTGTGGTTCGTTGTTATACTGAGAGAATTTTTTTTCTTTCTTAACCTTTTCGCCGTCAATGTTATGTGAGTAATATTGTACTTTGATAAGTCAAATAATTAAATCTTATATAGTATCGTTTATAAATGACTACAGTAATTTATATTACATTGTTGATTTAAAATATTTGATTTTACCTTGTATTTTACATTCTTCACGATAGAAAAATTAGTAGCAAATTTAGTTATAATTCCCAATGACTCAAAATAAAAGTTAACCAAAAGATAAATTTATTTATTATTTAATTTTTCTGTAGCAGTTTGCGTCCTTTACAAAATCGTAAGAAAAGATTTTTTTTTAATACTCGTAATTAATTCAGGATAATTGTTCTCTAAAATATTATGATAATAAATGATCTAAAGTAAAAATATTTAGTCCTGAAAGAATTAATAGAAAATTTCAAAGAAAATTATTGAAAATTAATCTTGATAAATTTCCACAATAAATATTAATATATTAATTTATTAAATATATATATAATATTTGCAATACTTGTAAGTGTGTGACGACAATCTCACTTATTATTAAACAATCTTTTCACTCTTCTTCCCTACTTCATTTAACTTGCGATATAATATTACTTCATATATTTTAATATCATTTTATTAAATCGTATCATAAACTTTTCACTAGCTCTATGCAAATCGTTCGCAAAAAACGAAAAATATAATAAACTAAAAAGAAAATATAATAAACCAAAAAAGAAAAACTTTGACGTATAATAATTAAAAATAATTAAAAATAATTACACATAAATAAAAAGCATTCGTTAAAGGTGTAAGGGAAAAGTGAGATAAAATTAAAGACGTAAGTGGATGAAATAAATAATAATTTCATTGTAACTCTAGAGAATGTAAGTAATTCTTTGGCTTAAGCATACGAAAGAAATATCGCAAGAGATGTAATTAAGACTTTCGCGCGAGGGAAAGTGTAACTGCAAAAGAATTAAATAGGAAGACATAAGTCGTAATATAACACCTTCTAGTTTCTCGATTTATGCGCCCGTTTCTTTTAATCGTAGTTTAAGGTAATGTTTTCTCCTTAATGTTCTCTCGTGGAAATTTTTATACTTTTACGAAATAAATGTCGCACGATGACATTGATACTAATGAGCATTCTAATATTATTTCTACGATTAATTTAGTATAATTTACAAATTATTTAATTTTCAAGCAATTCACTGTTTATAATTTAAGAAATAAGTTTTTTTAACCATTTCGATACTTATTGAAATACAATTTCAATACGTTCCATATTCTGGCAATAACTGTTCGTAATTAAATAAATCTAAATTAATTTTTATATATTTCGAGAATCATTTAATTCAAGAATTAATTTCGTAGACGAGCTATTCATTCAGTTTTTTAATATTGTTATTTCTTGACGTTATTATTAATTATTCGACAAATAAGTATTTCATTATTACTAATATCATGTTTTGACTAATTACCCGTATTTTTTTATAAACAATATTATTATTTTTCTCTTTTCTTCTTTTTTCTTAAAATATTTTAATCATTCTTTGCTATAAAAATTTCTTTCAATCTTCAAAGCTAATAAATCTTCAATTCATGCATAAAATATATTAATAAAAAAAAACATTGCTCATTCGAGATTCAAATTTAACTTTCCTTCAATAATGTAAAGAAAAATTGCCTCAACATGTAATTAATTACTTGTAATTAATTCTCAAATAAATAAATATTTCATCCTCAATAATATTATTTTTACTATATAGAAATTACTATGTATGTACACTTTCGTTCAAGAGACTTTCTATTTTTAATATCCAATATCTACTGTGGATAATAAAATATTTAAATTGCATGTGTTTTCTTTTTACGCAATTATTAAAAATATTATATTAATAACAGATTCTTTGTTGTACATTTCTCCAGTTTTGAAACAAACATAATATTTGTTTCAAGACTTTCGAGCGATAGATGTTCCCATAAAATTAGATAATTTTATCTCCAATTCGAGAAATTCATATTACAATTAGTACCAGTTTTACCAAAAATTTATCTCAATTAAAATGCTATTTAAATTTAAATTTAAATGCTATTTATTTAAATTTGGAAGCATTTTTCCCACCGTTCTTCTTTAATCAGCTATGTTCGCTGACTAAAAGTTCTTGAGGAAACATACCGCCGCTGTTCCACGTTCAAACAAACAACGACGTTATCAAGCTCCGTTTCAGAACGTCTCATGATACGTACATGTGAGAATGCAACTTTTCGTTGCTTGCGCCTCGAACTATTTGCGGTTCAGTATGCCGTGCTTTCAACTTGCAACAAAGTTCTCCCTCATATCAGTCCTTGCAGGTCGCGTCGGGAAACGGTTGGAATGAATTTCGCGGAAAATACTTGCGCAAATAGAAATTAACAAATTTTCGCCGAGCATTGTGCCCGCCGCCACGCCCAGAATGAGCAGCCATTACGTGTCATTAATTGGTAATAAAACCACAGTGCCAGTTTGTTACGAGAATAATTTAATCATAACTTTGATCCCCGTTTCGCTTGGAACGATTTAATCATGTCTGAAAAATTACATAGATGAGAACTTATTTCGCTATCATTCGCTACTTGTTAAATAAAATGATTTAGGAAATTTAGTCCCAAAATTTTATTGAATATTTGAAAATTGATTTTTGGGTGGCACAATTTGTTTCCTGTCTAGAGTTCTTATTATAACGATTTTTAATTATAATAAATTACAGTTTCAATAGTAGAATCCTAATATGTTCTAGTCATATTTAAATGCGTATCCTATATTTAAATATTCCTAAACAACTATGAACAGATCCGAACAATAGTGAAGATTCTATTCTATGGACTCGTATAATATTTTTACTTTTTGTCTCAATTAAGCTGTCTATATTCTCGAGAACAACTTTTACTCTTATGATCTTTCTACTCGATTATATAATATCTCAAGTATCTTTTGAATCGAAAATGAAAAATATCCTTTTTCTTACGATTTCACGTTGTGTCTTTGTCTTCTTAAAAAAATTAGAAACTCTCTTTTTAAAGTTACCTTTAAGAATAAAAACTTAAAAATACTAGATTTTTAGCTAGTATTCTAATAACATCGCTATCCCTGTCTGAACGAAATCTAACTATTCGCTTGGTTGCACAATCGAGCAACAGAAGAACAACAAAAAATAGCATCAAAGAATAAAATAAATCGTGATCGCAACACGAGACGGTGGAACTTCTCACGAGACCGTGAAACCTCTTCGCATACGCTTGCACGATTCCTCTCTGAAGAAAGGAGACGACATTTTCTTAATAACCAATGCATAAAGCAACGTTTAATTCCATTCCAGTTCTTACGGAGCCACGATTTCGTATGCAGAGGTTCATCGCCCTGTTCGATATCGATCCATCGAGGAGAACAGCTTCTTTCTGAAAGTTCAAGAACTTACCCTCGAAATCCGAATGCCCGGCCAGACAATGACCTCTCGTTTTGAGTTATCGTAAAACATCACCCTTTCGTGAGAATATCGTCCTAATGAATAAAGCTAGGCAGCAGAATGCCACGAGAGATCGCGTTGATTCGAGGAACGTGCAAACAGATTGTTCCTCGAAGGTGATCCACGAGGACCCCCAGCGAAGAACCGGTTACTGCAGACGTGTCGTATAGCATCGTCACGGTAGCTCTATTAGAAACGAGGGTGAAAAAAAAACTGGTTTGAGGAGGGATGAACGAGAAGCCAGGGACAACAGGTTGCTTTAGAAGGCTGCGAGGTCTCGACCTAAGGGTACCACCTCTGACCCTCTGCAGGTATTTTTGCCGTTACGTTGAACTATTTGGGTTCCAGTTTGTTGGTATTAGCTGAGTATTATTTCTAGCGCGTGATAATCTAAGTTTCCGAAGCTTTTAAATAATTGAAGAATTTGAACTGAATTGTTGATAGATTTTCATATTATAATTTAAAAAAAAAATAGAATCTTGATAGAAAATATTATTTTATAATGAAAGTGATATAAAGATTGTAATATATATATTCAAAGGTAAAAAAATTATTTATTTCTAATGGTTGAATGAATTTAAATCAAATTATTCGGAGGAATTTATATTTTTTAAATCGACAATAAAAAAAAAGATGGTTCTCTTCGTCGACTTTTGCCTCTCTTGGTAATTTTAATGAGCAATGTTGATTGGAATAATGTCTACATTTTAATAACGTTAAAATAGTTCTAAAATGATGTGTAAAAGATATTTCCAATTATAATTAACGATACACTGTAATTATGATATTCGTTAAACGTCTGTTACTGAAATCCAATGAACGGACAAATTCATTGGATTTTCGTTCTATCAAGAAACGCGTTTTAGTAAATTATATAATAGAAATTCGTTAATTATACGGGGAGCAGACACATGAGCTTCAATAAATTTTAAATTAACCCGGCAATTGCGGGTTTGTACATTTACGGTTTGCCCAACAAACGCGTTTAGAAACACACAACCGAAACGACCGGCCAACGCGCTCCATGACGAATATTAGTTTTTGTTCAAAAATTCTAAATTGATAGATCGTCAATTTGTGAACTCTGGAACTATTAAATTGCACGCAGGATCGGCGGACAAATAAAAAAATACATGGTTAGAATCGACATAAATATAAATTGTGTAACCGTGCCAGCGAACGTGATTGGAACTCACACATTTGGGAAATAGAAAATATATCCCTGATTGTATTCTCGTTCGGACATGCCAGACTGGCCCGCGCGAATAGTCGTTGTCGCCGTATCTTTCCCTCCTGCCACGCTTCCATCTGCGTTCCCCGACATTTCGTACCAATAATTCACATTTTTCCTGTCATTAACGCCGCGCTACACTACAACTGCCCCCCTATAATTCGGCTCAACGTCATTGCTTTCATTTTCAAGCTTCGAACGTTGATTTACATTGATTACATAAAAAAGGGCGCCAACAGAGTCGAAGATATGTCTGCCAAATTTTCAACGTTTGAGGAAATTTCTCACGTGAATTTAACATCTAAACTGTATTAAAATGAACAATTTCGTTTGTACTAATCTGTTTGCATTATCTTATCAGAAAACTGTATAAATGAATTAAAATTCCTCGTCAAGATTTCTCTACATACATCCTTCCAGGTCTTCAACATCCAAGATTTCTCTACATACATCCTTCCAGGTCTTCAACATCCAAAAGCTAATAATTCCTCTGCCACAGCTACCTCTCAAAACTCACCCCAACCTCATTTCTAGATCTAATTTGTCCATTCCAGCAAGTGGAGAACCCAAGTCCCAAGATCATGCCAAACGCACCGTGTTAAAAAAAAGCACACGTATGGAGTGCAGAGAACGTAGAATAAACGCGCATCGCAACCAGTCGAGAAGAGTTGGTTGCTGCGACATCGAAGTCCCTTGAACCCCTGCGTCTCGCGGGCCCCCTCAGATCGTCGGTGCTAGCAGTGAGTCCGGTTTCACCAGGCGCAATGAACGCCGGAATCATCCATGTTAAACCGGGTTATCTCGATCGGGTAAACTGCATCAGATCGTGCAACGTGGACCAGGCCGTTGGACGGGCAGTTCGAGGGCCGATCCGCGCGACATAGGCCTATTATGTAATCGGTGTGTATCGTGCTGTGTATCAATATGTCTGGTGTACATATGCAGGCACGTCTATGCCGTCGTATCCCGTGAACGGTATCGGACAATGCGCGCGGTCCATGTGCCGGGTATAACGGGATGGCATGGCGTGGCTCGGTCCAGCGTGGCATGGCACGAAACACATGTCGATACGGCCACATAATGGGAACATAACCGCTATATAGGTACTCGTAGTATTTAGGTGTCATGGTGTCACAGGTTAATTGCACATGATTGGTTATTGTCCATCTGCCGCCCGTATCCAGTCGTGTCATCTACTTTCGCTTTCCGGGACGACGCGACGATTCGCCCGGACTCCTCGCGAGACTTTCTTGCGATACTTTTAGATTCGGAGTAGATCTGCTCTGTTCGTGGTTGGAACGAGACAAGGATTGATTATCTTGCTACTGTACTGATTCTTATGTATTTTTCGTATATTTTTGTTCTTAGATGTGGCTTACGAGCAACGTTTAAAACTAGTTGCAACATCAGAAATATTGTGAATCAGTAACGCGTGACATATTGACAGACCTATCGAAGAAAGTGAAGTTCTCAACGCATATATTCAAGCAAATGGAAAGTAAGCCGATAAGCCAGCTGTTTCTATGCAATTAAAAGAAATTTTGAAGCGCGAAATTACATGTGATACGAAGAAGTTCTTTCTGTAACAATTGGTGCAAGCAATTAACTACCACAGTTCAATATTTTAAATTACACCCTCCAGAATATGAATATAAAAAATCTACACACTAATTATTAGGGTACATTTTTTTTTAAAACTTCCCTTGAAATTTCCAATTATTTACTCTATGCTCTTTATGAAAATAAAATTCCCCTTCCCAGACATTGAATACCAATTACACCCGAATAATACGAAATTAATAACTAAAAAGCGAAATTAATTAATTTAAATTCAGAGAGGCACGAATAGGGATGCATTTGATAAAACGTTTCATTTTCATTTCATCGTCAATTTGAATACCAATTACACCCGAATAATACGAAATTAATAACTAAAAAGCGAAATTAATTAATTTAAATTCAGAGAGGCACGAATAGGGATGCATTTGATAAAACGTTTCATTTTCATTTCATCGTCAAATGATCGAATTCGAAATTTCGAAGAAACGATAGTGGATGGCATTTGTAACACGTGTTCGACTGATCGATCGTCTTCCTACACGCGGGACGAGAGAAGACGTAAACAGTGGATGTTTCGTCACGGCGCG
>NIPQ01107959.1:0-15935 GCA_002806875.1 Lepidotrigona ventralis hoosana | reverse complement strand
GAGAGAGAGAGAGAGAGAGAGAGAGAGAGAGAGAGGGAAAAAGAAATACCGAAAGAAAGAAGGAAATAAAAGGCGTCGGTGGCGGTGGCGGCGGCGTTCCGGGCGAAAGGGTGGAACGAATCGTCGGAGAAGAGGAAACGAATCGAACAAATCGAAAGAGAGGAAGCGGAGGATAACTGGAATGGAGGAAGGATGGGGATGAGAGAAGCGGAGGAAAAGAGAAAGAGGAAGAGGAGGAGCGAAAAAAAAAGACAAGGGAAAAAGGAAAGGAAAAGAGGAAAGAAGGAGAAGAATCCGAGAGTAAGAGAGCGGAGTGATGCGCGAGAGCGCCTCTGCCGGGGTTATATGGAAATGTTGGTCAAATATATCATTCCGGCTTGACAGTGCAATTCTCTTATCTGCCTCGCGCCGCCTGCCGCTCTCTACCCCAAACCATCCGAGCTCCAGGGGCGGATGGAGCTGCTGGTGGAGGCGAAGCCGGGCTACCGGGAATGGGGATGCTGGATCGGGGGCTGAAGCGGCCGATAGAGGATCTGCAAACACGCTGCCCTCCTCTCTCGCTCGCTTATTCGCTCTCTCTCTCTCTTTCTCTCTCTCTCTCTCTACCTAGTTCTCGTTCATCCTCTTACCCTCTTCTGCCGGCATCCTCCGCCATCCCTACGTTCCGTCCGTTCAACCTACGCTATCCACGAATCTTCCCCACCCCTTCAGCACCACCATTCTGCTTCTCGCGTCCTCCGTCATCGTTTGTTCTGCTCCTACGAACGATTCAACGGTATGACGGACTGCCGAGCGAAACGAAACTAGAATGTGGAATTTCGGTAAACAAACGGAACACGTACGTACGTGCAGCGGGAGACCTGACACACGGAAGGGTTGATTCTCGCAGCTGTACACATGTACGCGTGATATTAGAGCTTTAGAGCTTGATCTCTCATTGGGTTTTTCATCGAAAGATTTGGAAGAAAGGTTGTTCAAAGGATTGTGTTATTATATTTCGAGGAGAATACTTGGTTTCTCATGGTACGAATGGTACGTGGCTGATATCCGCGCAGCGTGGAATTACGCGGACGCCGCGTGTTTCTGGAAATTAATCCTCATTATTCGGAGACAGCCTCCGGCGGGAAATTAAACCGGTGCTAATTTTGAGACAAAGCCCTGGCGATTTGTCTTTTTTCTTCTGGGGATTACGAGCATTGTTACGCACCGTTCTAAACGTTACCATTTCAACTACACGTCTCGTCGAATTCGCAATTTCAAGTTTGAAGTTGCCAACATCAAGGAATGTTAATCTCTTGACTTTGTATCGCTTGTACATCGTTTCATATCCTCAAAAAAAGAAAAAAAAGAAAAAGACTCGGTAACTTCAAAATCCATTGATCGCGATTTTCCTTCACAATGGTTTCACTTCCCCTTGTAATCAATCGCGGAAACGTAAGGAGTCAATCGAATCTCCCTGTGCTGCTTCTCATCCAGCATCAGCCACCATCCAAATTCTGGCTAGGAGAGTGGCCACGCGAAACTTATACATAAACATAGCTACACGCGTGGCGTTTCAGCCTGATGTATTGCCGGCACTACATCTTCTCGCGAGTAAACACGAAAAATCGGTCTACGCCGATAAGGAGCAGGGTTGAATTTCAGCGCTGCCTTTTCCGCATTTCCACAGCCCAGCGACGAGGGAGAGAGAGAGAGAAGGGAACGACAGGGCTAAAAGCCTGGGGCTCGTTTCGGGGGCCGTGGAAATGTATGCACGTGGCCCGTGTTTGCCGGGCTGGAACGTGACGTGATCGATCACCGGCTCGTGAAAATTAGGCCTGAAACGTTGCCGAGTTCCGGGATTCGGGGACTAGCTAGGCTACGTTCCTCCACGAGAAAGCGTACGGTCCGCTCGTGCGGATCTCGTTGACAAATAGCGCGACAGTAGGGAATGCGTCCCGTCGAGACACTGCACAGTTTGCTGGAGAGCAGACGTGCTTGATTTCCTCTCCACTTGCGCTCATTTTACTTGTAGATTTCGGTAGAGAATTTGCAACGGTAGAATTCACAACCATCTTCTTTTCTTTTTAATTTCCAGATTTGTGCAAGCCGTTTAGAAGTCGCGTCGCGATCGCCGCTAAATTGTAATGAAATCGAACACTTGATGTATTCTACGCTTGTAATACTCGTAATGGTGTTCTTTAAATCTTCTTGGAATTTGTGATTATAATTCAAAGTTCTACCCTACCAAAATTTTACTCTATTGTAAAACAATTATTATAGTATATACGCAGAAGGCACTGTACTCAAATTTACAGCGATCTATATTATGAAAAGAGATTCAAATAATCTAGAGGATTTTCTACATCGTAGCAAGGCGAGAAAATACGTACATTCTTTCCTCTTTCTCCTAGAGAAAGAAGGCACAGAAAAGGGAGAGAGAAAGGGAGAGAGAAAAAAGAATCACATAATCCGCCGCGTCGAAGTGCCCGAGGCGACAAGGAGCGACGCGTACAAATCTCGCGAGCGTGCCCACGGATACGCGACGGTGGTACGTCACTTTCGATTTCCCGCGTAATTACCTCGCGAGCATAGTTCCGCGACAGTCTTGTTATCTCGGCCGTGATAGATAGCGCAAATAAACATCTCACGGTTGAACTAGAAGTCGCTACGCCTAAGATGGCTAACGGCAGCCTGACCAAGAATAGAAACGCCTATTATTGCCTGGGCTGTGACGGTTAAGGGGAATAGAGAAAAAGAGAGAAAGAGAGGAGAGATGATGGGGTGCGGTGAGAAAAGAGCTTTTGCCGCGGTTGCCTTCGCCTGCTCGAACGTTCTCACCGCGCGAAACACCGCGTTGCCTCGGCACAAAAGTGTTCGTCGTTTAAGTTGCAGCGAAAGAGACGACGCTTTTACAGCCGCCGGAGAGCTGTTCCTATTTTCCAGTCGACGAGACCGAGTGAAAAGAGGAAGAGAGAGAGAGAGAGAGAGAGAGAGAGGGAGAAGAGAAACGAATAAAAGAGACGGAAGGAGGGAAAGAGTTGGAGAGACGGCGAGAGGTAGGTGGAAAGGGGGCGATCAGTTTCCTCCTTATCGGTCCGTTCGTATCTGCGCTTGTAGTCCGTTCTATAATTGCCTCTTTTAACTAAGATTACGGGATTTAAGTTTCGGATGGATGCGTGGCGCGCGATTCCGTGGCAAGCGAAGGGAAGGAAAGATAGAGTCTGGATTTTTAAATTGGTTCTTATAACTTTGAATACGAGAAGGGACAGGGTCTCTCTTTCTCTCGCGCGCTTGCACGCGGAATCAAATCACCGCCGTCTTAAAAGTTTCGCGTTATCTCGATCCCCCGCCGAGTGTTTCTTCCGCTCCCGGTGACCCTTTTTATCGCTCCTTTATGACCGCGATTGGCCATCCACCTTCTCCGCTGGATCGTTTGATTGTTCCTCTCCTCTGCTTGTGTGTCGTGTAATTGTAAATTTCGTGCTTTGCATTCTTGGTTCTCGTTCAGTGTTCAACGATATATTACCAATATAAAGGAAGTATATTTCTAGGAAGTTGACTGAAAAAACATCTGCATGTCTTCTTTTTAATCTTTTGCACTTGACTGTCCCTTCTGAGGAGATATGGTATCTAAATCTAGCTTGGACTCCATCTTTTTTTATAATCATAACAAACGTATACATTTGCTGTTGTATGATGCGTAAGACTGTTGTTTGCTGACGTAAAACGAAGAAAAGAATTTCGAAAGAAGAAATTTCTGAAGGCAGTATTGAGTCAATTGACACTCATTGGAGTAACTCACATAAACTAGACTTCTCATTGCTTCTTACGAAAGTTTTAAAAATAGTGGAGGATATTATTTTTCCAGAGATTAAATCTATGTATCATTAACACTTGTAACGCACGTTGATGATTGCTTTCAATTTAAACGACATCGCATGTTGGAAAGATATACTCAACAAAATTTCATTAAATACCATTTGAATGATTATTTCCAATGCTGCATCATTTTATTTGAAGTGATGATGTTTCGTAAATAAATTGTTGGTAGATGATACATGCAAAAAAAAAGAGCTAGCCAATTTCGAAAACGAAAACAGCGTTGAAATCAATTGAAGTACTTCGAGACGATTTTTGTCAATGATCGGCGGATAATCATCCAAAGTGATTTCTATCGGGCACCCCACGATTCAGATCGACAGGCGTGGCGAAAGAAACCTGTTTCCCCGATCCAGCGCGATCCGTGGCTCGTCCATTGGCAGGGATCGGCCAGTGTCGGTCACCGGGCTGACAGATCGCTGACGCTCACGAAAGGGTTTCGTGACAGCCGCGTTATCGTGATTCGATTCCACGAAATCACGTTGATCCACGTTCTCACCCAGTCTGTTTCGAGAATCCTTCCAGCCCTGTCCCCGGTCCTTGTCCGCTATCTTGCTGCACGATGAATTGCCTTCCTACCAATTTCCTGCACCGGTTCAAAAGCCAATCGGTCTCGGGCTGCAATTAGAGAGATGCGCTCTCTCTCGTGCATGGTAATTCCGATCCGACTCGAGAGAGAGAGAGAGAAAGAGAGAAGAGCAAGAGGACAAGAAGTTAGCGAAACTGGTCGGAGAGCAAAGAAAGAAGAAGAAAAAAAAGGAACATGCAACGAACGAAGCGCCATCCTTTTACGGTCGGGGGTATATCGGGCCATTATTTTCTGCAGTATTTTAACGTAAAACCCTCCGGATTCCTGGAGCCATCGTATCGATTCCCGCAGAAGGAATCGAGCGGCGCGAGGGTGCACGGGGGTGTGGCAGCAGAGACGTAGGGGGAGGCAGTTTCGCACGAAGCTTTTCCTGCGATGCAATCTTTGAAAAGAGAGCCGCGTCATTACGTCGTGGCGGTGGTTCACGGGCCATTGCCCCACCTCCCCTTTCGACTTACCCCCCGCACCGCCGGCCCCTGCCCAGCCGGGCTTTTCCTTTTCTTCTTTTCGCTGATCGCGAGCCCTCGTTCCACCACGACTCCATAGGAGCGAGGAAAAAGCCCGTGCTTACCCTGGTTTTCTCCCGATTCCGTACGGCTCAATGACACATGACTCGATATGCGACAACCCCATGCGTCAACCAAAGCCCCGTGACGTCGTTTAAGCTCCGCTCGCCTCCTTTTCCTCTGAAACTCGAATACTTGGTCGAAGAACGTCTTGAGAATATTCGTCAAGGAGATTCTTCTCAAAATTGTGTACTCGCGATAGTCTTCCGCGCGTTGAGTCTAGATGATAGACAGAATATTACAACCTCGATCATTGTAACCTTGCAAGCTTCGAATTCGACAGTGCTCTAACGCAGAAGTGTTTATTCTTCCTCCTGTCCGCAGATGCATTTGCAGTGCAAGCAGAATATCACTGCCCTATTTTTGAACCCGTTTACGGAACGTCTATCACATCGCGAACCGATCAAAGCCACGTTTCCCTCGAGCGTCTACCGTTCAGTCTACGAACAATCCACTACACACCCTCTAGGAGAAGCATCGATACAACAGATCCGCTCGCCGGCTCGATCGCCTCGCTGGCTTTATCTCGATAATGAAGCCACAAAGGAGAATCTCTATTTACCCGGTGCGGACCATCCTCCTCCTGGCTCTCTTTCTGGTTATTGTACGCACAGTCTCTCGGCTGTGCATGCTCCTCCGGTTTCTGGGTGGTGCGTCTCCAGGATATCCGTGCTAACAAGGTCCACTTGGGTGGCGCGGCCACGGCTTACCTGCTCGTTTCCTTCGGGTAATATTACCGCGAGACGTTTCGCAAGCCAGCCGAGAGATGTTTAGTCGCGGTGGGTGGAACGGCTCGGGATCGCATACACTGGCGATCGTTCGCTCGCTCGACCGCGCGTACGAAGTTGCGCCACGGCTTCGCGAAAGAGAGAGAGAGAGAGAGAGAGAGAGGAGTTTCCAGAGTCGTCGTGCCGAGTATGGCATACCGCGACAAAGATATTGCCGGTATTAGTAAGTATGCGATGATGGTTTAAGCTTCTTCTTCTATTTTTCCTTTTCTCTCTCTCTCTCTCTCTCTCTCTCTCTGTTTCGCTATCGGCGCGTATAGAAGTAACGAGTGCATGCAAATCGCCGCGACAACCCTATCAGTTATTTTTTAATGCCGGCTTGATGCTCGGCCGCCACCGGGTGGATTTATCCGTCTCCGCGGCGCGACCACCCCGTTCGCGCCCTCCCCTTCCCGAACTTTATGGAATAACGTTAACGATTCCTATTGAAAAGGGCTCGCGTCGATTTATGGAACGCTCGTCATTGTTGTACCAACGTTTCGATCCACGCTGGAGTCCGCGGTTTCAGCAAAATGATCTATGGAAATGCGAGTCGCCGTGTCGTCACTGCGAGGATTAGTTTACTGGCCTGGCGTTCCACTCGGTTTATCCCGAGCGTCCAAGGTGGCGTACGAGCAAGGATGTGCACAGAAAGAGAGAGAGAAAGATTTTGTTGCGTGGAAATAACACAATAAGTGGCGATGGAGGGATCAGGGATCAGTTTGAAGAGGAGTATTCTTTTAATCCTCGATTCATTCGTCCACGTCGTTCCATTATGTCGCAAATGACGCGAGAAACATATGGAAATTTCACTTTTGTCATACTTTATCTGGATTTTCCACTGTTATGACTTTAGTTATGACTACTCGAAAATTTTTAATAGACTACGTTTTATCGTGCTTTTATACTTTTTCAAAAGGAAACTTGTTCTCTACTTTGGCAAAAAGCAGAAGAACTTTTCCTGAATATTATAACCAGAAAATGGATCCTCCTATTTCTAACATCGTACAATGCGATACAATATAAGATCAGATACAATCGCGATTCGAATTGGAAAATTCTCGCGTCACTGCGAATCTAGACACACACTTCCGGGTTCGGAGCAAATCGCGCGATTAGTCAGGGTTAGCGTGGGGCGAGAATCAAGGTCAGAGTCGTAAAAGCGAACGCGACAGGTCGCGATGGGGAAGGGTAAAAAGCCGGTAGCGAATCGATGCGATCGTACGCGAAGACGTTCGGCGAACTCTTTCTCTTTCTCTCTCTCTCTCTCTTTCTCTCTCCTCTTTGCTGTCTGGCCGAAGTTGCAGAGCTCGTCGTAGAGAGGCCATAAACGCAGTAGTGGGCCCTGGGTGCAAGCTCCGGGGTTTATTATCAGGCTGGGCTCCCAATTAAGCGGCAGCAGCTGTGAAAATTAATGGAGCACAGCTTTTAAGATGTAATTGGGCACATTCATAACTCAGGGGTGGAAGGAGAGCGGGAGAGAGAAAAAGCTTGGCCGATGGGGAGGAGGGTGGGCCAATCTACCCTTGCGCGGGAATACACCGTTGTAATTGATACAGCTATATGCGCGACGCCATTTTATTATTTTTTTTCTTTTTTTTTTTACACCGGCGTGAGACGCGCTGCGCTGGTGAGTTACAAACGAAACGTTTCCCAGCCAGCGCAACGTTAGCGTTTGTTCGTTCGTTCCAACAACGGAAGAAATGGAACTAGTAGAAATAAGAAGCGCGGTTAATTCAGTAACTGGATTTGTGGATTTTCGTAAATCCGATTGGTTGTTTAAAATTCAGTCTGTCCCTTGGATTGATACATTGGTCAAAGTATCAAGGCGAAAGTTACATTTACTGTGTTGGAAAAATATAATGAATTCCATCTTGGTTGATACTTTAGAGATCATAAGGTACATGATTATTTAATGATTTGTAAGAAATCGATAATTAATTATAAATTTAAGAAGTTGAATTGTTACAAGTGTTCGCAGTTTGAAGCAAGAGTTTAGAGTGCATCTAGAAATCTCGACAGTGGTGTGCAAAAAAGACAAAGAAAAAAAAAAGTAAAACATGATTATACCGGAAATACAAATTTGAACAAAAACGAAATTTCGTTTCGATCAAGAACGCGACACTTTAAGATAAAAGAGCAGGCTGGAAAGACAAGACGGAGATCGAAAAAGAGTGGATTCGAGGATGGTCGTTGCCTCCGCGAGATGGTGATAGCGACGATGTAATAATACCGAATGACGCGACGTTGTACCGTCTCTCTCTCTCTCTCTCTCTCTCTCTCTCTCTCTGCCTCTCTGTCTCTCTGTCTCTCTTTCTCGTAGGATACGTTCCGAAGGGGGTGGCGAGGACTTCGTCGGGGTTGGACGCCCCTTCAGACGCTCGTAAACATTTCGTAAATTTGCTCCACAGGTGTGCCATCGCGGCAACTAAGCCATCCACGCCCGACCGAATTCGCCTATTTACTTGCACGACGCACACCCAGCCGCTACACAACCACCCCTTTCTGAAGATCGTTATCCCTTCCGGTCTGCTGATCTTTGCTCCGTAATTGCGATGTCTGGAGTTTTTCTTTTCCCTCGGCTCGCTATCGTCCGTCCGGGACACTTTGTTTCCGGCTTGGAAAATTGCGATTGCGTCTCGCGGCTCGTGTTCCTCTTCGTTCCGCGTTCTCTTCCTCCTCCTCCACCTCCTCCTCCTCCTCTGGTCAATGTCGCGTTCAGAACAGTGTTTCCAAGTCGCTAGTTTTCCGAAAGGCAACGACGATCTGTGCCTCGAGTACCCGATGAAAGGAATTGAACGGAGAGTTTTCGCGACCCTTTATGTTCTTGGCTTCCTTTCGATCGATCTCGAAGTGCTCTTATTAACCGATCGCTCTCATTTTCTTGCAACTTTCTAACATTGCGCTTCTCCGAATCTTTTTCCCCTCTTTTTTTTTTCTTTTTTTTTTTCTCCCAACCAAAAATTCTTTCCCTTCGGATCGTCAGTCTTATCTTATTTTCGAACTCAAGCCAAGCCAATCATCTTTCTCATCTTTAGCCGAATTCTGCACAGGTTTTGCTCGAGCCTTTTTGCTCACGTTCGCCCAGGGATACGGTAACGCGGTATGCCATAGATTTGGTTATAGGTGATCCGTGACGGTGGTGCATCCATCGGTTGGGTCCGAAAGTGGTCGTAGGAGGAGTGGGCAGGATGGTGGAAGCGGCAGAAGTGGTGGAAAAGGACGGTGTGGAGGGCACCGTTCCGGAAACTGCGCGCGGATGTTTGCTACGTACACGTCGTGCGAGCAATGGCGGCGTAACCCGCTCCACGCAGAGTGATGGAGGAGCTTCGTGCCCGGGATACCGGTTTCCGGTTCGGTACTTCGCCGATAATCTCGATCCTGCCCCGCCGCACCTGCGTCTCTCTTTCTCCATATATATATTCTCTCTCTTTCTCCCTTTCTCTGCCACTCTCTACGAACGAACCGTGTAAAAATAGCGCGAGCCTCCGGCAAGAAATATGTAAAACGCGAGAGCGAGGCACACGCGGCACGTACGCCGCTGCATTTCTTGTTTCCTGTTTCCCTCTTTGGCTCTGGCTAGCTCGCCTGCTCTGCTGCCCTCGAACGAGATGGCCGGGAAAATTATGATTTCGAGGCCGCCGCGGTGGGACCGTAACTGAAATTTGATTCGAGGGGGAGGGCAACGTTTCGAGGAGCAACGTCCGCGGAGGAAACGCGTGAAACATGGATGTTCGTCTGCAAATATCCCATGCGAATTGCAACAACACATCGATCTGTAAGATTCGCTTGAATTTTTTTCAAGCTCGAGGTTCTTCATAGGAGCCTCTTCTACGTTGCTACTGCCATTCCTGTACTTTCGTTTCAATCGAATTTTCGTTCTACTTTAACTGAATATTTTATACACAATTTATTCTTAATTATGCAGTTCCTTTGAATCTTATTTTCGTGCGAGTCTTGCTCCCGTTTCAATAATTCAAGGGAACAGGGCTCACGAGTAAGAGAAAGAAGCGCTACAACGTTGAGCAACTTAACCCAGAGTCACCGTGCCGTGACACAATTTCCTACGAAGGAAATCCTCAGCCCCGGATGTATTAAGAACCGGGGTATAAAGCAATTTTCTATCCATTGTTCCCCTTTCGTCGGCCATTATTCGAGGACGCGTCGGCCGACACTTACCGCACACACGAACGGAGACGGCGTAACGGCCTGGCAGCGAAAGGGTTGAACTCTAGTCAACCCCTCTCTGCTCTCTCTCTCTCTCTCTCTCTCTCTCTCTCTCTGCTCAGTCATCGCCCGGGCCAACGAGGAAAGAGCGAGACAGCGCGAACGTGGAGCGTCACGGTCAGGGGGATAATTCTCATTTGTGTGTAATCGCGCTCGCAAAACTCCATCACACTTTCCTAATAGAGGCCATGGGGGAATACGCGGCTCCGAACGACTCCTCGGACGGCAGTCTTTATGCTTTGACATTACGTTTCTGTCAACGTGTTGCGTGCGTGTCACGGACGAGCCTGTGCATCCGGGGGAGCGTAATAGGGGAGTGCGCATTGATAATAGAGATGACAGCCGAGATGCTCGTCCAGGGACCGTCCAGGTCCGATTGTTTAAGTGGCGAAAACTGTTTGGGAATTGGTCCGTGATTTTTTGACGCGATCAGTTGTCGCAAGACATCAAGGGGACAGAGGTGTCGAAATTGCTCCTGACGCGTTCCTTCCTTCTTTAAATCGAACATCACTTGGTGTTTTTTTTTTATTCTAAACGAATTTCGTAGAAGTCTGTTAACTATAGTTATAGCATCTGAATATTTTTCATAAAAGCTACTTCTTCTCTCTGCATTCACCTTTCATTTTGGTATCTACGGTACAATTTTCACATGTAGAGTAGAGATTAGAAATTGTTCCTGATGCGTTCTTTCTTCGTTAAATCAAATATCGCCCGTTTTATTCTAAACAATTACATTAGCAGTTTCTTTTTTATTCTAAAGCGAGCAGCAAAAATTTTGAAATTTTGCAATACTGTTTTTTCCATATATATATATATATAATATATATATATAATAACTAATTGTAATTCATTTCGATATCCATGGTATACAAACTGGCATTTTTTCCCTTACGAATTACTACAGATATCCCTGTTTCGGATCAAAAATTTGCATTATTCGAACGGCAAGAAGTCGAGTCGGTAGGAAAAGAGTATATTAGATTTACGGCCGGCCGATGCAAATACCGAGCCACGGCAATTCTTCGTCGACGTTCGCCTAATCCCTTTACGATGCTCGAAGAGGGGTAGGAGAGGCCGGTCATCGACTGCTTTCGTTCCAATCGCCTCCGTCGAATCTCAAAGGCTTTGGCCCGCATATTGGCCCACTCGTAACTCCCGTGGAAGCTTTTGTTGTCCCACACACGTTCACTTTGGGCAGCGGCGAACACGTGGGACAGCCACGTTCTACACGTTCAGAAAGGAAAGCGAAGGGTGCGCGACGAGGCCGACGGCGCTCTTGCTCTCGCGCGTTATTTAGCGACAATGTGTCGCGCATAGAAACTGCCCTCAAGCAGCCAATAAACGGCGTTACGTGGCTGCCCCTTCGCTCCCCCCCCTCTCCTTTCCATTCACGGCCTCTGGGGCCAATTTCGTCAGATTTCAGGAAATTGTTGTTGCGTCCAGGAACGGCGTCTGGTGCCGCGCGCTGAATCGACAAACGCCGGATCCCGTTGCCGGGTCACGAACGCGAGTCTCGATCGCTGATCTACGACCATCTCGCTATCTAAATTACTTCCAACTAGATCCCCGTTCCGATCCTCTGACAGAGTGAATCGTGACACGTTGAATCTTCGACTTTAACGGGCGATATCGAAGGGTATCTGTTGCAAAATTGAGGAAACGTACGGCTCAGTTCTCCGTTTTATTGACCAACTTTAACCTTCGAAGCAGAAGTTCGTACTTCGAAGATTTGGAACAAAGTGCTGTAACTGGAGAAATGAAGTAACACTTTGTACTTTAGGTAGAGAATTTTTAAGGCTGAGACTTTCGGGCAGAAGGACGAGTCTCGATTTGTATCTATTTTGGAACAATTCCTAAATGTAATTGAATCCGTAGATCTACATCTAAATTATAGCTAGATTATTTTTCCATCTCATCCAGTGCCACGCAGAAGCGTTGGCCTTATAACGTTGTCCTTATAACGGGCAAGAACCGTGGCAATAAATTGACGAATCAAAGCGTCGCGGTCGAAGCGATCGCAGCATTTCCCAAGGAGGGCCATGCATCAGCGGACCGGGGGCGAATTATCAAAACAGGAAGCGATCGATCTCCGTGGCAGGAAGATGTATAACGAAGATCGAGCAGCGTGCAGAATCACCTGGCCACGAAGAGAGAAACGCGCGCGGAACAAGAGAAAGAGAGAGAGAGAGAGAGAGAGCACGTCGAAATTGCGAGAGGCGAAACCAAAAACGAAGCTCGCGCACACACACCCCGAAGGGCCGGTTCTCCTATTAACTCCCTACGTGCCGCGACGGCTAAATGTTCCCCTTTACGTGGAGATAATGAAAATTACAAATAGCCCCGCGTGTACGTGCGTGCACGGACGTATGCGCTCGGCGTCCACCATGCCCGTGGAATTTCCACGTCGAAAGTTTCCCCAATGTCAGGAGAGTGGACCGTGGTGGTAGTGGTGATGGTGGTGGAGCACGCCGCGCCCCCTGGACTTGTAGGAAATTGTCGGCCGTTATATTTGTTAGCGAGGGCCGGGGATTGGGACGGCAGGAAACAAGTCATCGCGTGGAATACATTCGAAGTGCCGATAAGTAGATTGGTTTGCGGACCGACTCGTTCTCTTCCGACTGATTCCGACCAATTGTCACTCCTCCTCTCCTCCTCTTTCCCCCATACCGTACGTCGTTTCGTTGTTATCTGGAGACAAACGTTTCTGACTTGTGAGTCAGATGGAACAGTCCGATGGTGAAAAGAGTTGAAGTTTATTCCGATGGATAAATATTAGACTGAAGTTTGGCAGGATATTTCCCACATCTGTTATAAAATACACTTCAATACTTTTAATACTAGAATTGTCAACGAAGTGTAAGACTAGGTGTATCGGATTGCATTTTGCAATTGTTGTGAATCAAGTTATTGAATTATCACTTTGATAATTCTAGTGTTAATAAATGCGAGAACACTTGATTTTTTTATTCTAAATAATTAGAATGAAAATCGTATGGTGAAACTAAAGTAACCACGGATAATTCTAGTGCTTTTAAATGCAAGAACACTTGGTTTTTATTCTAAAGAATTAGAACAAAAAGTCGCATGGATGAAAATAAAGTAATTTATATATATATAAATTTTTTGTCAAAACTGTTAACGATTGCCATGGAATTCTAAACAGAGAACGAAGCGTGGTAGTTTCAGGATTAATAACTTCTTTCTCCAAATGCAATGAAAACAACCGTCAGTCTGACACCTTCAACGTTGCGAGGGATAAAGAGCAACGCGTGGCAGGGGGTGGCAGCAGCAATAACGCGCTCGCGCGCACGTTGCTGAAATTAGTTTTCCAGATAATCATCTCACGGCATTGTGTGTTGCGTCTCGTAGTTTCCTGGACGAGAGAGCAAACGGGTGGAAGGCGTGAGGGGTTGGAAACGGCTTCGAGGACGAGGTGCTCGGAAACGCGGCCAGCGAGCGCGGCTTAAAATGTAAACGTGGATTAATGACGAGTTACGAACGTGTGCTCGATGATCGAGGCAATTTTCTCGTACTATTCGCCGTTTTTTTATTTTTCGTATTTTTTTTTCTTTTTTTTGCGAACTTACGATTTGGCCAACTTTCAAATCGTCGATTTTTTGCCGTGTAGTTTCGAAATTGTATTATAAAAAATGGAAATTATTGTAAAAATGATTGGTACAGACAAGTTCTCAATCATTAAAAAGTTGCCCTTCGATTTCCAAATTACTTCGCAGGAAACGTGTATCGCTTCTGAAACATATAATTAAACCGAAAGAAACTTCATACACTGTGTATTCTCGTCACGCGCCGCTAAATTACCATCCGTATTCTCCGAATTAGGTCCTGCATCACCCATGCATTAATATCGTCGTCAATTTTCCTGCAAGCCTCTGCCTGCAAATACCGAGTGAGTGAAAAAAATTGGAGAACAATAAGAAAATGAAATGCGAGATGAAAGACGCAAGGCGACGGAGGCGACGATTTCAATTGTGCGACGTCACGGGGAATAAAACAACCCTAAGCAAGGGGGATGGAGCGCGTCATTCTCGCGAGAGTCGACTAATCGGCGATTCGTCGGCCGTGTCGATGCGTCGCGCGTTCCTCCTGCGAGAGCGCGGATAAAGAACAGGAAGCATGACGTTCGCCGTGCATCGACCCCCTCTGCACGCTCGCCCGCACCCCTTCGAGCATTTCGTGGCGTTCCCGGTGATTAATGTTGCCGAACAAATTGTCTAGAAAAACATGTCGTAGCCGGGGCATTTCCCGCGCGTGCACTGCACCCTTTATCTCTACCCCCGGAGTCACCCTTATTTCCCTCGAGCGTGGAGGAAGCGCACCCCTGCCGCCACTCTCCCCCTACCACCGTCTCGATTTCTAACGCACCAAACCAAGCCTCGTGTATACACGGCCGCTGTGTATACATGCCTGTATACATACATTACGCAGATGATATCCAAGTAATCCGATTTACTTCGACTTCGCTATCAACGTCACTACCTCCGCCCCCGTTTCGGGCTAATTATACACCGGCCCGCGTTCCCCGCACCCTCCTCGGGCTTAACGAAAGATTAGACGAACCGATCTCGTCGAGAATCGCTCGCGACGATCGATTAACCTTCGATGTAACGGACAACGTCGAAATGTATCTTTTAGGTGTATAAAAAGGAAGGATACTAAAAATGGGCGAGACGACAGTTCCAGAGCATTTCTGATGGATAAATCAATATCTTTTTATGAGAAATTAACTTTTCCAGTTGAAGAATACTTGACGGAGAATGTCGTCTAACGATTTCGTAGTTTTGAATCTTTTATCAACGCATCAAAGCTTTTTAGGTACATTGACGGTATTAAAATGCAATTCTACCATTTTCAGGTAAATTGAGAAGCGTATTAAATTCCGAAGCGATACTTCAATAATTTCACTTTGATTATGTTCCGTGAATTAATTTTGAAATCATTTACGAAGCTATTATTAATATTATTATTATTACATACAATATGTTGTGATACGTTAATACAATATTATTATTATATTATATATTATTAATACAATACAATACGTTACATATTGTATTGTACAGTTCATTTTTCACGTTTCAAAGAATATCGTAGAATTAAAAATTACTTTAATTAATATTGCATTAATGTATATTATATAATACAATATTAATTAAAGTAATTTTTAATTTTAATATTCCTTGAAACGTGAAAAATTGACCGTGTTCAGAGTCGGTATTTAAAGTTGAAGACCAGAGAGAGAGGAAACAGGGATTTCTCGGGATCGCGCGGGGGAAAACGGCCGCGTGGAAAAATCCCGGCCGCGTGGATTCTAAATGTCGTCTCGTTATAGTCACGCACGACATCGGTACATCGTTTGCAAAAAGGCCGGACAAGCCACGGCGGTGTCTGTTGCTTCGCCGTGCTCCTCTCCACTAAATCTTCCCCGGTATCTCGCATCTCTCCGCTTCCCACCTGCGAATTACAAATTACCGGCAGACTCGTACGACTGAACTGGCCCCTGCTCGTTTGCTCGTTTCTCCCTCGATCTTCTCTCGCCGCTTTCAACGTCGCGGGCCCGCACCGCGACCGAAACTGACACCGATACGTTCGTTTCTCACGATTTCACCAGCTTCGCGAACGATCCTCGCGAATTCCGCCACGAGACTTCCAAGATCTATGAATACGAGCTGGAGCTCGTATGATTTATACGATGATATTTGAAGGAGAATCTGTGCTAAACTGTTAATTGCTCGTTTCACGGAGTAGTTTGATATTTATATTTAAGACAAAGAAACTCTTTCTCTTTTGTGAATGTTAATATTCATGTATCTTTGAGAAATTGAGAATGAAGAAATATATAAGATATTATTCAACTTCCCAAAAAAAACCCACAATTTATAAATGTATAAAAAAAAAAAAATTATA
>NIPQ01107920.1:0-15987 GCA_002806875.1 Lepidotrigona ventralis hoosana | reverse complement strand
ACACACACACACACACACACATATATATATATTTAAACGAATAGATTCAAACTTAAATTATATTTCAATTCTCCAAAAGCGAACTGAGCCTCAAGTTTCATTGTACGAATAACATTCGAAGTGGAATATCCGAGTGTAAATTTGGCATAAATAAATTCCACGAGGTATCACATTGGGGTTCGTCGGGCCAATTACTTGCTTCACTCGCGTTACTTACGTTACACCGAAATCTAATAATTAGCGTTCTATTTCACTTGATTTAAATTTAAATTTACCGCACCGCCATTGGTTTAGCTGTAACGAACGATACGTACACGAGGCAAACGGATCCAATCGAAATGGCGAGGTAAACGAGCATTCGTTAAACACACCATTACAGCGCCAGTATTCCAAGGCCCGTGCACCTTTGTCTTAATCAGACGAACGATTTAATTCTCCGTTCTGTTAACCAGGCCTGGCGTGTGTACTTTAGACGGTCGCCGGAAATCGCTACGAAAGCGCACGGATTAATCTTCCTTCGGAATCTATATCCAGCCAGTAATATTTTTTCAACGGAATTTGATTGCGTTTATCTGACAGCGAGTCGAGTTCCGCGAGGGATGAAATTGAATTCCGCGGCATATAACGCGATAGGATGGACAAGTGTCGGCGAAAGGGGGGCGATATACAGAGGAAAAGGTCAGTCGTAGATTCCATCGTTGCCTCGTGATGGATGTGTATTTATTTTTAATTTTCGAGAAGTTAATGCCGGCCGGCGAGTGAACGAAACAAATATTTGAGCCCGTGTACGGAATGGGAGAATGTAGAATCGGAGTATTCTTCCCAGGTTGGGGAAAAGGGAAAATGAAAAAAAGGAGGGAGGGGGGAGTGTGAGCCTTTGACACGTTTTATTTGGAACAGAATAGGGGAAGCTAACGAGAAACTATAAAATACGAAATGAAATGAGAAGTTGTTCAATTGACGAGAAAAAGAGAGAGAGGGAAAGATCATTCGCTTATTCAAATAAATTAACCAACAATTCTCAGATACTTTATTCGAATAATTCCCGCGTTCTTGTTTCCTACGTCGATATCGTCAACAAGTAATCTCATCATGAGGTTATTTCTTATGGTAGATTATCCGAATTGACTGAAATAAGAAATTATTTGAATGTCGCATTAGATAAAGTTGCCTTCAAAATCACCAATTTTTAACTGACAAAATAAAATTAAGAGTTGCTAAGTTCTAATTGACTAGTATATCAGTATGTTTAATTTTAATTAATTGATATGTTAGTTTATTCCAAGCCAACGTTTTCTTCGTTCATTATACTCACTCGAGAAAAGCTTACAAAACGATTGACTTATAAATCTTGTGCAAATTGGAGAACGTGTTCATTAAACATCTCACCCATGATAATGACAGTGAAAGCAATCATCTGTTCCAAATACATCCACTTCAGAACACGGTTCAGAAAGATATTCCCCAGTCGAGAAATCAAACGAAGAAACAAAAAGAAAAAAAAAAACAAAAAAAAATGTGAAGATAAAAGGAATCGGTGCGAAGAAAATCGATACGATCCCCGTCGAAAGTAATTCTTCGTTTCGTCTCATTTCGTTGTAAAGAGTATACGTGCGCGCGCGCGAGAAAGATAAAAGAAGAGGCACACACGTTTCACCCTTATTTTTTCCGCTTGTCCTCGCGAACGTCTCCGACTTCTGACGAGTTCTTCTTTCGTTTCCAGTCATTAAAACAAAAAAAAAAAAGAAGAAAGAAAAAAAAATGGGAGGGGAGGTAGGAATAGCGGGGAAGGGCTGCACGGAGGGAAGAAATGGAGGGATGGAAGATAGGTCAATTGCAAGCTCGACAAACGGGCAAGGAAATGATGTACCATCGGTGGAACGAACACGGACGACCAACGAGAGCGCGTTCGTACCTTGGATTCCTTTTAATTACTGCTACGCCAGATATTTGTATTTCCCCGGGACGCTCCTCTTTTGTTTGTGCGTGTAGGAACGAGGCTTCGAAGGAGGATCGCGGCGACAATGAGAGACCGCGAGACGAGGATAAACCCCGACGGTGGAAAAAAGAGAGAAGAAGAAAAAGGAGGAGGAGCTTTCTCTTATTTTTTTTTCGAATTTCGGTTCGATCGCGAAACCTACAATCTCTCGTTTTCTTTTCGCGCTGAATCTCATTTAAAAACTCCGCCTCGCCCGCGCGAATGTGTACATCAAGTATCGCGACCTGGCTCTCCCTCATCGTCTCTCTCTTTTCTCTTCTTCTTTCTTCTCGTCCCCTCTTTTTCGTCCCCCTTTCTCTGCCCGAGTCCCCGAACTCGGTTCAACGTTAGACTCGGCGGAACTAATTACCGGCACGTCTCACACGAAGCCGCGAAGTCAATTTCAGCTTACACGTAACGTTTACTTTTATCGAACGAACGGCCGTTGTCAGGGAATTTTCTTTCTCTCTCTTTTTTTTTCTTTCTCGCACACACACACACAAACATACATACGCGCGGAGAGAGAAATGAAACAGCAGAAGCAGGAGAGAACCGGGCCGCGCGAAAACTTAATCGACTTTGACTACTGGCCTGGCTACCGTACGCCCTCTTAAAAGTGAAAATGGCAAAGGCCGTTTGAACGGAGGGATTTTCATAGAACGTTGGATCCACGATCGTTCTCGTTACGCTATGAATTATCACGAATTCCAGTGACACGCGTACACGAAGTAGAACGACATCGTGCATGGTCAGACGCGACCGGTTGATCGTTTAGAGTTACCCGTTGTTTCCCTTTCTGTCGAGTTTTTAGTTCGTGCTAGACTGTTGTACAGATGGTCGTACAATTAGTAATAAAATAATTGGTCCAACAATTTGGCGGGTAACAGTGAAGAGATAATTTAAACTGATGTAACTTTATGAAACATCATGCAACGTTTCACTTGATCTCATTTTAAAAGGCGAAGGGTAAAAAAAATTGTACAAGAAATTGCAAAGGAGAGACTTCGAAATGGATGGTGGATGTAGTTGAAAATGAAATTTTTTAATGTCTTTGCACGTGACGCGTTTGAATTTTTACAATTTTTGAAGAAAAGAAAATATTCTCACTTTTCACTTCACGCTCTAAAACGATATATTATTATATTTATTATAAATATAATTATTACGAACAGCTGTGAGAAGACAATATTCGTATTAAAAAATTTGAATTCTAGTTCTAGAATAGGGTAGAATTAGAATAGAATAGAATAGAATAGAATTAGAATAGTTCGTTTAACGAGTCAGCTGTAAATATTCGCATTGATTATTTAAACGAAACGTAATCGTAATTCTTAGAAAAATTACACGAATAGTGTGTACTTACGGATTGATAAATTCTCTAATATTCGATCTATTAATAAATTTTGGACTACTACTTCTAATGCTTGTAACACATACGTGAATATTCCGTTTAAATCTCGATCCGTTGAACGAATTCGGTGAGCTCGAATTCTAGTGGAAGTAGAACGACACCGTGCATGGTCAGACGCGACCAGTCGAACCATTTCACTGATGGACTTCTCCGCTATTTTTCTTCCCATCGACCCGTTGTAAACACTACACCGTCGTTGGTATCGTGTGATCTTCAGCGTTTAGCGATCCACGACGTTATTGTGGCGTCGTATCGCTTACAATATTTAGTAACTGACAACATTATTGCGGCGTCACGTCATTTTTAAAGCTCAGCTAAAGATCTGTAGTTATGCGCCATTACGTGAATTTCAACGTGAAATAATCACTGTCGCCATTATAACGTTCATTCATAACAAATGTTGCCAATCCTTACTAAAAATATATCCAGTTGTTACAATATTGACTCTAGTATCTTTACCGACTAACTCGAGTAAATATTCGTTGTTACAGAAGAAAAAATTTTCACGAGCATTCATACGTGAGACACGCGATGCAAAGTGATCAGAACTTTCACCTTTCGTTAAATAGCCAAGAAATTCGTAGGTTATAGTTAAATAAAATATATTTGCTTGGTTCTGAACCGATCGCGAAATGCGGTAGATCTTCAACGAGTAGGCTTCTCAAGAGAGGAAAGTAGGATAGGAAAGGTTCTTTCTTACTGAAAACGCGAAAACTTTTCCCTGGATAGGTTGTCCGCACGCGGATGCATCTGGAACGCAGATTTATTTCTCATACAGAAGACAGTGAGGGTAGGGGTGAAGGATGAACCAAGACGAGTGTCGCCAAATCTCGTTCGCCAGTGTTTGGCGAGATATTTCGTTTTGAATGAAAGTTTCACTATTTTTCAACGTGGAATAATCCACGAGCATCTGGATTCCTTTGCCTGCCCTCGGATAGGAATTTCCATCGTGTCTTCTTTAATGGAATTCCTTGGAGCAACTTCCGCGACATTACTTTTTAAAAAATACGAACACCGTGTGTTCGCGCGTTATGAAATCTTGATAAGAGCTTCAAGATCTTCAGTACAGTGATTTACAAACGGTCGCGGATGAGAGTGAACCGATGCCAGAGATTGTTTCGATAATTCACTTGACTTTAATACTCGAATTTGAAGCTCTCGAGCGACTCGGATATTAACGTCAGTCTCGCGTTAAAATACCCGTGGGCGTATATCGATGGTATTGAATTTTAATGAAATCCAATTTTCGAAATTGATTGTCTTTTATGGCGTACGCGCGACAAAAGAGCCGATATAAATTCCGCGGCGGTGAATGGAACAGGGGGTAGGTTTTTCCAGGAATTTTTAAATATACGCGCCAGCCTGATATTCTCTCGCGCGTCGTAAATATCCGCGTTTCGACAACGCGCGACGCTTCCACGTTGTCTAATGCAGTGAGGAGCATGATCAAACCGGTCACTATAGATCTCGAGTGTGCGTGAATCGTTTTCCATTGACGTTGAAGTATAAACCAGAATATTTCTTTTTTTATCGGTTTTTAATTTCCAGTATTCTCCAGAAGAAAAAAATTCCACGAATTTAATTTAGCGCGTAGACGGTCGCAGTTTAGTAATGATTATGTTTGAAACAAGTAAATTATTAATTATACGTTTCCAGTACGTTTTTAGTACATGTTATATATTTAAGATGGCTGCTTATTACATTTAATATGTTAACATATATTTGTGATATGCCATAATTTATTACTAAATTGTATTATGTTACGTATACAACATTTTTTTAGCATTGTAAAATAGCAATTGATCACGCTGGAAACAAAAACTTAGGGATGTATTTCACACAAATTATTGCACAAAATGTATTTAAACAGCCACAATTCCAAGGAATTATCTTTAACTTAATTTCTCATATGCTTAGCATATGATCATTCGTACTATATGATAAATGTTTATTAAATACATACGCAATTAATTTTATAATTTTTATATAAACTTCAATTACATAATTTTTATATAACTTCAAATAAAATTAAAATCTCAATAAACTCGATGAGAAATTAAAATCCCTTTTACTGCAAGAGATACGTTTTCCAAGATTGCAACATCGTGGCGCGTAATTTTGACGAGAATCAGTCGCAGAATTTCTCGTTTGATTTACGATACGTGCCCTTTTCCACCGGTACCGTGGAAAAAGTTCCAGGATCTTCAAACGAAAGTACAGTTCGAAACGTTATCTCCTCGGTATCCTGTACGCATTCTGGGAAACAAAATTTCCCGGCCAAAGTCACAAACGTGAGTTATGCGACGGAATCCTCCGCAGGGCGCGTTCCTATGACCCTCGCGAAGAGTAATGAAACTTTTTATGCGCTTACAAGCTTCTTATGAATGTTTCACTATCCCCGCCGACACCTGAAATTGTCCACTCCTCTGAACACGGCTCCGGCCGTTAAAAAAAAAAAAAATATCGTAGTTAGAAGGATCTCTGACGCGCGAAATGGAAAGACGAAAATATTTTTTCACCGTTGGTATATAAATTTAGTAGAAAATACCGTGAGTGCTAGGCGTAAAGCTTTTCTTAGTAGGGGGGAAAGAGTTCGAGCGATTTTAAAAAATTTTGTTGTAATTTTGCAATTTCGAGTTTGTTTACAAAATTGATCTGAGAATTTTCTTTTCTACATTTTGAACGTTTAATTTGTAGAGAATACGCCTCTTTGTTTAAATTTTGTCGAACGCTAGTCCCATTTGTTTCTAGATTATTGAAAAGACACATATTTTGATGTGGAGAAAACTCGATGTTTGATGCTTGCAAGGATTCTTCGATTTGTTCTCGTCACGAATTTGGATTAAATTTAGGTAACTTCCCTTTTTCACTATGAAAAATTCGATGTTCGGCACTTGCAGCAGTTTCCACGAGCATTTTACTCGGTAATGTTTCTCACATCATTTTTAACATCACAGTTTTTACGTCGTCATTCGCGTGGAAATGATTTCCATATCTATTTTCATCCGAGCAAACACACGAAAATCTCACGGTAATAAATTTGGACTATAAGATGGATGCTTCCATTGTTCCCACTAAAATTCACGCAACAGAATTCGCTCGCAGGAATCGTACAGTACCGTATATAATATTTGTTACACGATGCTCTGCATTCAACATGTAATAATCTGATTGACTGATGCAATCGAGTTTACGTTTAACGTGCATCAAAAACAAAGCTAAATATAAATAATTATACAATAACATACTAGTTGTAATTATTGTATTATTATCGTGGAACTCTAACGAGGATTTTATTTAGTGGTATGTATTTTGTAGCACGTTCTAATACATATTTGACGGAAATGAGACAATGAAATAAAACAAAAAACATTCAGTTTTTACCGAAAATCAATAAAAATTTTACAACTGTTCATAGATATTAGGAAAGCTTGTCATGAAACGTGACAATTAATTGAAATTATTAAGGAAACGTATCATAAATAATATAAACTTGAGTTTGTTGAAATTTCATGAAAATTAGACAGGAATGTTCGCAAAAAAGCACATTGAGAAGTATTTTTAAATTTTCTTTGACAGCTGCAGTGTTAAAAGGAAAGTTCATTTTATTCATAAAATTGTATAATCACTAAAACTGCCACGATCATCACTGACATGCAGTCAATACGCTAATAATACAGTTTCCAGAATTGTTAAAATTTATCACTTATCAATTTAAAGATTTCGATTATAACATCTTTCAAGAAATCCTCCTTATTTATCTTATAATTCTTCATTTCCTTNTTTAAAAAAAAAAAAAAAAAAATATTCTCAACATTTATTCTTATTTATTAATCGATAAATATCAATATTAACAAGTACTAATGAATCTTAATATTCCTATTTGCTGTTACTATCAATCTTTGCACAAAAGTAAATGCAATATTTCTCTGAATCGTTCCTAAAAAATTTCCATTACAATATCGGAATCTGTTCTTCCAAAAAGATCCTTTGTCCATTTTAACCATAAGTAATAAATAACAAATTCTTCATTTATCCGAAGATTCAATAATCCTCGCCTATCTTTCTTCGCGCGATTCTATATAGCTTTCTAATCTCGTTTTCTCTATTCCCCATATAATAAAATCTCGTTTCCCGCGAAAGTTTTCTAACTGCTCCGTAAAGCGGAGGAGCCGTGTAAATCCGAAAACGGCTGACCCAGCGAGATCCTCGAAACGCGTTCCAACAATGAGATGAGAAAGTATATCTGTTTTCGATCGCTTGGCTGTACTTGTATCGTTAAACTTCCTGCCGCTTTCCCGCGTCGACGTTTCTCACCTTTTTCACGCTGATAAAGCGAAGAAAGCAATATTCCTCGCGCCGCGCGATCGACGAAATAGCGAGGGGAGAGGGAGGGAAGAAGGCGCAGCGTGAACTTCAATCCTATCAGCTTCCGCTCCGGCTATTCCCTGCATAGCTTCTCTTTAAACGATCTTTTTCGAGTTCTGCAAACTGACTCGACGTTCGTTTAATCAATTCCCATCATCGGCATACGCTACAGGCGCGAGATGACTGTGCCCGAATACAAGAGAGGAAATGAAGCTTCTTCTCTTTTTCCCACGCTTTTCCCTTTCCCTCCAATTCTCCTCAATTTTTTCTAAACTTTCTACTTTCCTGCTCCGGTATTTATCGTTGGACCATCGTGAAATTTGGAAAAATTTTTCTAAACCTTCTCCTTTTCTGTTCCGGTATTTATCGCTGGACCTATTCTTCTTTTTGTATTTTTTATATCTTTATGTTGGATGGATTGTATTGTATTGGACAGCTTTCTCTCCGTTCATAAATCTTTCATTCGCAAAATAAACGTAAAGCAGACGTCAGTAAAAGCAGAAATATTTGTAGATTTTGTACATTTTTTGCTTTCAATTGGAATATAAATTACGCAAAAGAAACGAAAATATTCAGTGAAAAGAAATCTGAGGAGAATCAAGTACAAACTAAATACTAAATACTAAATTAATTATTATATGCTACAATAATTTGAGAAAAGCATTCAGTTAAAAAAAAAAAAAATTGTAAACGTCGTACAATTATAAAATAAATACATGATAATGAGAATATAATAATGATATCCGTAATAATATTTCCATGAAGTATTAAATTGAATATTCAACGAGATCTGACCGCCATGTTAGTATAAAACTATCCGAGGATTAACTAATGTGTAACTTTAACCGGGTAACTTCATGATTGCTTCTGTGAAACTTGTTTCTGTTACAGTTGGCAATGAATTTCTTGAGCTAACTTTTGCAAACTTGTGAAGTATTCAGTTTCTTGCCGTGAAAGAAACGTTCTGTTTGATTCTTGAATACTTGACGAATCCGAAATAACTTGGAACTGACTAATTGGTTGCATTTAATATGAAATATATTTCATTTCGTTCGAAATTTAACCAATACAATTATGATACGGTTATGTACAATGTATTCGTAAATAAGAAATTAGGCTTATATTTACAAATATAATAGTTTTTACAAGTCCAAGCACTTTCTTGATCAGTAGTATCTATTGTAAAAGACACACTTTTAGATTCGTTTCAAATTGGAATGATATAACTGTAACAATCGAGTTTCACTGCAGTATCAGACGAGGTATGAAAATATTTCGTCCAACACACAATAATACATTCACAAATAAAAAATATTAAATGTTCATAATAGTTTCTAAGAGTAAGTGTTCAAATACTTTCGCGAGCAGTTGTATTTATTACAAAGAATCACATGTCTAAATTTATTTGAAATTGGAACAGTGCAACCACGACGCGGATAAAAACATCTTTTCTATATAACGTATTCGTAGGAAGTTCCTATTACTCTTCGAGTATAATACAACTTTCATAAACAACTATACATTCCCTTCACCTGCTCCCACATTTTTCATTCGAGCGGCGCACGTTAAATTTCTAAGATTTTCCCAAACACTTGCATCGCTCCTGTGTGTTAGCAAAATCCTGTTCCTCCTGGCTCTGTTATTCACCGTTACAATTTTTCAGCCGCCTTTGCGGTTTCTATTCACGTGTCGCGAGATACATTCGCCCAGAAGAAAATTCCGTTTAACAATCGTACGTAGATTTATAGTAGCTCAGTCGTCGAGTTTCCCTCTTTTCACTCGGCGTTATTATTGTTATTTCCTCTCTCTCTCTCTCTCTCTCTCTCTCTTTCTTCACTCTTAGAATCGTTGACGATTCCGGTCGGTTCGTTTCGCATTCAGCAGTACCTCCTCCCCCTCTTAGAATTCGTTTCGACAAATATAAATTCAACGAAGGAAGAAACACACCGGGTCTCATTGTACGCACTCGAGACGTTGTTCCCTCTCGTTCCAGGGGTTGCCCACTTTTTCACGTTTCTCCATTTCGTTACGCATGTGTCGTCACGTATCCGCGTCTAATTGATTCGCGAATATCGAACGGACAAATAGGCTGCCGCATCGCAGCATCGTTGCAAATGCAATCACACACATACACGTATACACATGTATACACATAGACAAACGCAGGGAGCTATCGGTTTGTTCCTTGGCAAAGCAGCACCTCAACAGCGCCGGTAATCGGCCCCTTTGTACCTCTCCTGTTCCTCGTGTCCTCCTCCCTCTCTCTCTCTCTCTCTCTCTCTCTCTGTATATCCACTTCAATTCCCTCTCGAACAGCCAGCCGTACAATCGAGAATTCGTGTTTAAATAGACTACCGGAGACTTTTCACCGGGACAACCCTGGTCTAAATACCATCGAACGGGGAAACAAAAAGAAAAGGGACGGGGAGAGAAGAATCGAGTCGATAAAACGCTTTCTCTCCCCCTCCCCCTCCCCGTGCTACCGAATTATCCGTTGGCTGTTCCCGTCTTTTTCTAACTTCGGCTGCTGGTCGAATTATCGGCCGGGAACAAGAGAATCTGAAAGCCTCGTTGCTGGCCCAAGGGAACCACCGCTTCTTACCATACGTTTGATTTAACTCGATCCCATCGAGCCACCCTCGCTGTTAAAGTCTCTCGATAATCGACTTGCCACATCGGACGGTTCTCCCTTTTTGTCGTCGCTCTCGAGGAATCGAGGATCCGAGGAACGGCCTCTCTCCCCCCCGCCATTAGCGGGGTATAAATCACTTTGAATGGAATTCACTGTTAATTTGATAGGTAAAGTGTTTAAGTTTTAGTACGAGGGATATTGGAATGTTTAATGGAATAGTTAATCCTTGAATGATATTCAAGCTGGGTTATGAACAGATGCAGTGATGTATAGTGACTGGACTCTGGTGGATTTTTTTTCTTTCTTCCTCGTTGCAGTTTCGAAGATCGTTTTGATATTCTTGACAGGATTTGCCTGTCAATCTGATAGGTGAATTGTACAGTTTTAAATTGTTTAACTTTCAACGGTACAAAGGATGTTGGAATATATCGAGTGAGGTTACAGTGAGATTTTTAATGACGAGACCGTGGGTTTCTTTTCATGTGAATTTATATTTTCCTCTTGTCACAATGAAAAAGATGGAATTTTTGTAGAAAGTCATTCTACGTATGAAATATTATAAAAGGTAGTTTGAAAAATTGTGATAATCCAATTAATCTAATTTACAACGTATCAGATTGCTCAGTAAAGTATTTTATTATTAATTGGATGGCAATATTGAATCGTTCTTCTTATAGAGGTATAACAAGGATATATAACGGTAATATTGATAAAGAATTATGAGGTACGAAAGCTATGTAAACAATTTTTCTATTATAAATTCTTAGCGTAACCACTTTCCTAAGTATTCGTAAGAATCATCCCATATATTTGACGCTTATTATACATCAATAACAGCGTTATGTGGTTCCGTAACTTCAATATTATGTTCGTTGAAACAAAAGTTAGACTAATCTACATATATTAACCTATTTACATACATATGTCTAGAGTATATCACTAGAGCGGAGATCTTTGTGCATTTCATACAATAATGTGGAAATTTGAATAGTAATAAGTTCAATAGAGCGATGAAATGGCAAATTTAATGTGGTAATATTTATTTAATATGTCCAGATATCAAGTAGAAAATGATACCGTACGTGGTGAAATACAGTTGAACCGATGTAATAACCTGGAACATCCAATTATCAAAAATTTGCAAAGTTTCATTAACTGATTACGGACTTTTATACGTTTATGAAAAGTTTCATGTAACGATGAATTAAAATTCGATTTAGTATAATAATATTTATTTAATTATAATTATTAATTTATATATATATATATATTTAATAATGATGTTTGTTTTATAATACGCACCCAGGCATCAAGTAGAATGATACCGTATGTGGTCAGACACGGTCGGTTGAATCACCGTAATAATGTAAAACACGCAATTTATAATTTCCAAACGAAATTTCATTAACACGGATTTTTATACATTTGCGAGAAGTTTAATACAGTGATAAATTGAAATCCGATGTAATATAATTAATATTTATTTAACGTGTATTTAATGTAATGCGTATCCAGGTATAAAGTAAAAGTAATAGTATACAATCGGTTGAAACAATGTAATAATATAAAGGATTCAATTTATAATTCCCAAATAATATTCCATATTTTAATAATTCAAATAAAATTAATAGACAGTGGATTTTTACGTATTGTAGAAATACAATGATAAATTTAAATCCGATTTAACACAATGATATTTATGCAATACATTCAATATTATCGCACGTGTCCAGGTATCAAGTAGAAGCAAATTTATAACTTCCAAATATATCAAAATTACATATTTTGGCGTTCCAGATAAAATTAAACGGCGGATCTTTATGCGTTTATGAGAAGTTTGATATAATAATGAAACATTAATATTTGGTATAATATGCGCTCTAGTATCAACTAGAATCAAAGTAGAGTAGCATCGTATATGGTCAGACGCAGCCACTCGAACCGTTTCACTGATCGTATTTAATATGCAATAATTAGATCACGGAATCCTGTGCATTTGCGGGGAATCAAAAATTGCAAAGATACACGAAACGTGCGAAATACAGTGTTTGTGTTATTCGCTTAATCTCTTCAGATTTTGTTCGAATTTGAGATGTTCTTTTTTTTTATATTAGAGAAATATCATTGTACAATAGAGTATAACAGAATGTAATAGAATTTGTAATAACATAGAACTTGAAAAAGAAATTTCTATCTTCTCTCATCCGTTTGCGAAAAAAGACGGAAGTACGTAAAAATCCGCGGTCTGGAAAATGGCTCTTCTATCGTTAAATGCTTATCGTAAGCGCTTGCATAAGAGCGGCATCTCTATCTTCGACGCTGTAATCCCAAAGTATGCATAACGTCCGCCGAAAATGGAACGCGCGAGGGTAATTTTAACAATAGCCCGCACGGCTAAAGGAACAAAGTGTCTTCGTCGTTTTAATCTCCGCAAGAAACGGCTGCTAATACCCGTGGCCCTGTTTGATCGTGCTGGACTCTCGTGTTCCTTGTTTTAACGCGGCAGCCGCGAGCCTTGCCTCTGACCGCGAGCAAATATGTATAGGCCCGCGGAGCTCTATATACAGGGTGTTCCGCAAACCACGGACGATCAACTCACGAGAGATGATACTTGTACTCTTGTGGAAAATAAAATTCATTCGCTCGAGGCTTCGTGCCCCGAAGCGATCAAACACAAACTTCGTAAGGTCGTGATACAAAATTTAAATTTTACATCTACACCTGAGAGTGGGTCCGAGCAATTAAACAGAAATTCAGTCAATTTACTTTTGCAGTTTTAATTGTTTATCTTTTCATTAATCTTTCGCCAGCTGTGCCAATTTTTCGAAACCGGGGGTTGACAAATTAAGTTGAAAAAATATGGGATCGACGAGGGTGAAATTTAATTAATTCTGAAACTAACCTTGTGAGGAATGAATAACGAACAGCGTATTCTGCCTGTGAAAATAACTCGAAAGTGCAGAATACAATTTATTCCCGTGAAACGTGCTGCCTTGAAGGAAATTAAATTTAAGAATTTTTCAAGTCGGCGCATACGCGTTTATTTTATTTTTATTTTTATTTTTATTATTTTTTTTTTAAGTGAAGCTTAAAGTCGGAGTTTCCTTATTCGTCTTCTTACCATCTCATTTTCAGAAGAAAAATTGCTCAATATCTATCTGGGAACGATATCTATCTTCTTTAAACGAGCAAACAGACTGATGCAGCGACAAATTTCCATTCTTTAATATATGTACGACGTAGTAATGAAAGATGTTGTGTTCATAGTAAAGAAAGATGAAAGATTGCTTGAAGCTTGGAATTACAAAATTATTTACACAGAGAATTGTGGAAACGAAGGATAATGCTAATATAAAATTTGAGAATAAAGAAAAAATTGAGAGATTATCGCTGTAACGAGATTGTCTAATGAGATTGTTGCTATGAGATTGAAACTTTCAAAATATCGTAGGTCATATTTCTATTTGTAAATCAACAGAAATATTCGGATATTTCAGTCTCTCTTGTAGTGATAGCAATCAACAATCAAAATGAGATTTTTTGCGATATTTTGGCTCGAAAAAACATTGAAATATAAAGTTGATTGCCACACTTGTTTACCTTAGGAAAATTACAACTTTTACAGTAGCTGTAAGATTACAGATCTTTATGTCTGAGAATAGAACTGAAATTAAAACTGAGAATAGAATTGAAATTCACGTAACAAGCATTATGCTGACCTTATGAAAATTGCAACGTTTCAAGCCAGACTCTTACGTAGATACGTATTTTTGAGAAATAAAAATATGAGAAGTATGAAAAATATCATAAAGTATTATTATTACACGTTTTTCGTGACACACATTATTGCGTGAAATACGCAATTTTATCCAAATCCACAGACTCTGCTAATTACCAACGAGTACCAAAATCCGCGAGCTCGACCCACTTTCAGACGGTTCAGATCGATCCTGTCCCCTCGAACGAAAAAAATTGCTCTCCTACCCCCCTCCCCCCGTTCACGTTTTCGCACGTGTTGCAGAATCACCCTCCAATCTGTTCGCGTGACACCCCGTATGTACGCGAGAACATGCAAAAACACAGAAATAGGCAGAGGCACACAAATGTTGGCAGGGGGAGGGGAGACGATCCACCGCGAGCCTCGCCGAAATCGTAGGTTTACGAAAAGTAGGCTGGCAGGCTTAAACGCGGCTCAGGCAACTGTGGCAACCGCTGGAATCGTGTGTGGCTTCGCGGAAAGTAGGATGTGAAGGTTTAACGCGGCGCGACGGGGCCGCGGAAACACACAGAGGGGGAGAGGGAGGGCGAGAAGCGTTAGCCTGGAGATGCTTTAGGGGGAACTGGCTGAAAAGGGGGTAATCCGGCCCCGCGGACCGGACCGGCGGGGGAGTTTTCTAATTTGAATGTTTGATGTCGGATCGTCTTTTGTTTCCGGGCTGGGCCGCCGCGCCGCAGCGAGAAGAAATAAGAGCAGTTACATCTGCCCCCGTTCGCCCCTCTCGTTTTCTCTCAACCCTGGCGCAGAGCGCGCCTACGCCACCCACTCCAACCCCTTGGCTTTCCTTTCTACGTTATATCCATTGTTTCCCACCTGATACTCTCTCTCGCCACCGTCTCTCTGACCTCGCCTACTAGCTTCTTCGGGCTTCAGCGATGGGAATCGACCGCGCACGAGTTTCGAAGTAATCGTCGTACGTGTCTGTCTGAGAAGAGAAATTCCAGAACTTGCGAATTTGGAACTTGAACGCGAAATTAAATTAATCTCCACGGAAAAACTCTTAGGTTATTAATACATTTTATCTTGGGAATATTAAATATGTTATTTGTTGTTTGAAATGTCTCACGCAATTAACTTCCAAACTGTTCGTTGTAGGAAAAAATATTTTGAGCGGAAACTTACTTTCCTCGAATTGACCACATGTTCGTTTGGAGAAAAATACATAGATTCATTGAAAAAAAAAAAGAAAGAAAAGAAAAAAGGAACAAAAATCATCTTGAAATCTTGGAAACACATTTAAAATTTGTGACCACCATAAGATGCCTCACTCGAAACAAAATAAATTTTACTTGAAAGACTTTACGAATAATTTAATAATGCAAGATAATGCAAGTATAGAAACATTGCACGTATCTCAAATCATCGTCGAAACTCAGCATCATCGCTACTCCCTGTTCTTTCGCCACCACTCAACACCGCGTTTCACTTCCTTTCCTCGTCCGTTCCTTTCGTTCTTAGCTGGATCTAGATTTCATTTTAACCTCCTCGAGGCTCCATCAGAGAGCTACAGGGTAAGTCGTTCTAAAATGACGGTATCGGTTCGACCAAAGGCGACCAAACGAAAACTACGACATCGCCGATAGCCCAGCATCTAGCTTCCAAGTTTCCCTGTTCCTCGCAGATTACTCGCAGTGATCGCGAATCTCTGCCCGAGCTTCCGTCCGCGTTTAATGGATTCGCCGAGCGCTCGCTGTATTTTTATCACGATAGAGCCAATTAACCCCGTGTAAATGCTAATATGATTGGTGTCGCGGCCTGGACTGCGTACTGCACTGAGTATAGTAACCACGGGTCATTATGAACGCCTCTTAAAACGTTGT